>JANHFL010006796.1:272116-304725 GCA_032468155.1 Oxyrhabdium leporinum | reverse complement strand
ACCAGATATGAAATAGATGAACTAAGATGATTTTATTGTAAGGCTACATTTACAGAATCTTGCAAGTCTGAAAGTACAAACTTCCTGCCACTACTTTTAACTGCTTGATCCCATTCTGGTGGGTCCTTCCTAAGTTCCTTTCTCTGCCTGTTAAGCCATTGTTGTCTAATTGTTTCCTAGGCAGCCCCTTTCCTCAAGGTCATCTGCATATGCCATTACAAAACCCACCACTGCCTTGAATGAGGGATCTTAAAAACCTCAGTCCTCTTTCATGCAGAGCTTTTATCAACTCAGAAGTTTGATTGTCTAGAACAGTTAGGACTAGAAGTTTATACTACATCTCAAGAACCTTTGGTTAAAATTTCAGTGAATTATTAGGTCTAATGTGGTTAAATGTTAGATGATGCCTACTTTGTATAATTATTCCAATGAATATCTTGTTCTTATTATGAATAGGATATATCTGAGAGAAGAAACACAATCTTGGTAAGCTACAGAATATATTAACCAGAATTTGAGAGAAAAATAAAGCAACTAATTATTCCTAATGAGGTGGCTTGTTAAGCATACCCCTCTTTCTCTTGCTGCACTTTCTCATTAATAGGACTGTCTGGAAGAAAAAATGAATGTTTGGTACATTTATCCTTGTTTCTTTGGTGCCACAATCTTGTTTTTCCTGGTCATTGTTCTGCCTTTTTCCATAGTTTTATCATTTTTTAAAAAAAGAACAATAAGAGCTTAAAGGAAAGGAAATAAATAAATAAAAGGGCAAAACTAAAAACTAAAGATTCCCTTTTAGAAAACAACTTTCCACTATCATCATGACAAATATAAAGTTTCATAATCTATTCACCTTCTCTTAATTAACAAGCATCAAACTCTTCATCCCATAACACCCCAAGCAAATCAAATAAGTAACATCTCTTTGTTCAATTATCAGAAAAAAGTTCAGAGCTCTAAAATATTAACATATATATAAAACTTAACTTTCCATATCTCATCTCCCAGCTGTAAGCAAAATCCCATTTAAAAGGCATAAAAAGATCTCAATCCTAGTGTCAGTAAACAAAGCCTGAAGTTTAATATTACAAAAAGAGGCCATTTATTTTTTAAGACAGACTCCAATATTTCTCCTATTCCAAATGCCAACAATTCCAGAGAACCAACCCAAAAGAGCAATATATCCATTCAAATAAACATTCCATATCTCAATTCTAAATTGTTAACAAAATAAAGTATTCCCAGCATCTTAATATAAACAAACAATTAGAATTTAACATAACAAAAAGATATTTTCCTTTAAAAAATAAATCCAATTAGATACAAAGCGTTTAAATGTTAAAAATTTAGGATACATAAAATGGCTATAAAGTTAATGGTTTAAACACTACATAAACTAATCTAGCATTTTTCCAGTCATCAGTACATACAAACAGAACCACCCAAAACAACAGCACGTCTCATTTTAACCCTGGTCAATAGTTGTTGATCCTTACTACAAAGTTCTTCAATACTTTTAAGCAGTCTCTTGTAAACCCAGAAAAAAAAGTATTATTCCAATTGCTCTCTAGGATTGTAATTTTTTCCTTCATAATTTTTAAAACTTCCCACAATTTTCTCTTCACATCTAATGGCAATTTTTTATTTGGCGTTTCACTCATATTGTTCTCAAGTGGAGCTTGTTGCATATCTAGACATATTTGTTGCAATCACAGGGTGGGTGACTTTGGGCCAGTCACTCTCTCTCAGGCCAACTCACCTCAGATGGTTATTTTGGGGAAAAGAGGTAGAAGAAGGAATATTAGGCATATTTGCCATCTTGAGTTAAAATAAGGAGGTTTTAATTTTTTTTTAAATATCTAGTTCTGTAACATCTTCTGGAGACAGCCTGTTCCCCAAAAGACAAAACATACCTGACATAATTGATTCAAAGTCTCAGGGCAATTCCTGGTGGAGTTGCTCAAAGATATCCTTAAATGCCATAATAAATTATTTCTCACAAACATATGTTTCTTCTTTAAAAATAATTTTGAAGTCTTCATATTCAAAATCCAATATTCCAACCTTTTCTAAGCCCTTTAATCCATTTAAAACTTTCTGTATCCAAAACATTGCCTTTTTTGTTGTTAAATTCTTTAAAATAAAATTCACTTTCTTATATTAGAGATTGAAGGCACTCACCAGATTTTTCCAGCCTTGTCACTTTGAAGACATCTAACTTCCTTGAACCAGTTAATGAGTAATTTTCAAAGATGGTTAGCAAGGGAAGTGCACAAACTTAGTAGCTGCATTTGCAGCTACAGTACTTATGGTGAATTCCACCATCTGCCAATTTTCCCCCCTTCAGAATTCACTGTCTTGCAATCTCTTTGTAAGGAGCAACAATACGGAGAAACAGCTTGGGTGATCTGACATCTCTCTTATCCAGAGAGGATCATCGGAGCTGTTCTACTAATTGACTCCTTATAAATAATTGCAAACATTGGTTCCAGTTTTTTGCTGAAACTTCTTCCGTGCGCCATCTTCCCCTGAAATCCTGTTCTGCCTTAACAGCATTTTTCTCTCTCCCCAAAAGGAAAAAGTATTTTGAGCCAATCAGTCCAAGCAAACATTAGGAAATAAACTCAGAATTTTTACCCATGAAGTCTTTGCTTGCTTCTTAATCCATATCATGTGGATCTTTGTATAAGAAATCTATTGTTTCTGTCAAACCTTCATTCCTAGAAGGCTTATGAACATATGTAACTACCCGCATATTCTGCGATCCATCCTCAGCCTACAGCTGTTCTAATGCTTGACATCTTCAATTGCAATCAGCTGATTGCTGATATCAAAATCCTGAGTGGGGAAATGCTGGCACAGCAACAGAAGATAAACAGCATTATGATGTTTCAAACACCATCTTGGTTATCAGATGAAAGAACATATCTTGATTAGGAAACTACAGTTTTGAACTGGCATCTTCTGAAAAACAAATGCATTGCTTTTCTTTCTCTTCATACTCTTAACAGATCAAGCATGTAACTCAGTTTAAAATGTATCTC
Organism: Oxyrhabdium leporinum; assembly: GCA_032468155.1. NCBI lineage: Eukaryota > Metazoa > Chordata > Lepidosauria > Squamata > Cyclocoridae > Oxyrhabdium > Oxyrhabdium leporinum. The sequence continues at coordinate 301,681 of JANHFL010006796.1, read as the reverse complement.
TATAGCAAGACTTAGCACAGCATGACAGAACTGGTACTGGAATCCTAATGTTCTGGACTCTAGTTTACCAACAATCTAAAATCACTTCTACCTGTGTAGAATGACAACTGTTATTTTTCCATAAATCAAAGTACTATTATTCAAGATTAGCTGAGCCATTTTTTCTCACTGGAGGTAGAAAATACTACAAGAATTTCTATGAGGGGGTCCTTGGTGTTCTCTGACCATTTTCTTGCAGACGTTTCATTACACAAACTAGGTAACATTGTCAGTGCTAGAATTTCTATTTCAAAGTTGAAATAAATTTCTAATAAATAGTAATTTTCTGCCCCATCCTAACAGATATGGCTGTATGGGCTGAGAAATTCTGGGAGTTGAAGTCCACAGGACTTAAAGTTGCAAAGGTTGGACGCTCCCGTTCTAAACTAAAACCATCACCATTTCAATCTTTGCTTCTACTCTGTTGTCTTCATCTCTTCAATGATCTTGGATTCTTTTGAACACTTTTAGCATGTACATATCAAAGTAACTGCCTGGAAATAGCATTTACTGGAAGTGTAAACAGAAGATCTACATCCTCATAATTAACTATACTTTTCTTGCTCTTGATTACTTCATCTGTCTGGTGTTAAATGAAGAGTCAAGTTAAAGGACCTGAATTAGGTGTGGTTTCCTACTCTCTACAAAATCTTAGACTGATATCAGTTTTCATATTACAGGACTCTTGGTCAAGTTGATCTCAAAAGGCCCATTGCTCCTCAGTGCACTTGCCATTAGCTTATATTATGTAAGCCATAGTGCAGCACTAGAGGGGCCAAAGCACCAAGATAACCTGAATTTGTCCTTCCAGATGATACTGATTACTAGTTATATCACTGTTCTGTGCCATTTTCTTGACATGAGAAACTGTTGATTTCACCCGATTTCTTTGCTTAATCTGACTACTCCGAGACACCAAAACAAACCGCATAGAAGTTGTGCCACCATGAATGACTATGCAGTGGAGGGAATAATTTCAAATTGAATGCCTGGTGTCCCTGCCACACCTACTACTATCTTGTATTCCAACTAATCCTGTGTATCATACACTAACTCAGCAACAGTCAGTTTTGGTTTCCAAACCTGTAAAGTCAGTTTAAGCAATATGGGAGAACGCATAATCCCACAGGATATGATGCAATGACTTAATTGCTCAGTTGAGAAAATCTGATTTCATGCCATCCCTCTGTTCAGCTGTCTACTAGAATTCATAAGAACCAATCTGTGGCATTAACTGTAGAAATTAAGTAAAATATGAGCAACCCAGAGATGGTTCCTTACATAACTATGAAGCTTATTTAAGCAAGTAACCATTTAAAAATAAGTAGAGTTGGAAAAGATATTCGATATAAAAAAATTTCAAGAGAACAGCTTTAGAGGGCATTTAATATTTTCTACACAGTAATCTGATTTTTATGACAGCCAGTTTGGTATAGTGATTAAGGTATCTGTCTAGAACCTAAGAGACTGTGAGTTCTAGTCCTGTCTTAGACACAAAGGCAGCTGAGTGACCTTGGGCTAGTTATTTTCATTTAGACCTAGGAAAGAAGCAGTGGCAAACCTTGCCAAGAAAATGCAGGGATTTTTCCAGGCAGTCTCCAAGTCTTGGACATGATTGAACAGAAGAAAAAAAAATCTTATTTATGAAAGAAAACAACTACAAAGTACAATTTTCTTTCTCACCCAGAACCACAGTTGGTTGCTGCATTTTGTTCATCATTTTATCAGGACTAAAGAGTATAAATTTTATTTAGTGTTAAGGTATCTAGATGTAGTAGTGTTGCAATGTTGATGCAATGCATACTTCTGCACTTTGCAGGTTTATTCCTATTGGCTTTCCTCAATTGGTGCCATGCTATCTGGGGATGGTAATGGTAAATCCAATGGATTTTAAAGGCATGAAATTAAGGAAGACTGAATGTTTGATACTTGAGGCCTTTTTTAATACAGCAACCACAATAACTGAAACAGAAATACCTTTCTGACCTTAAGTTGATGGACTGGTTTCTTTAAAATCAGTTTTTTCTAATTACTTTTCGAGCAGCAGAGAGTGGCATGAATATGAGATCTGAACACCTCAATAAGAACACATCTATTTCTTATAATTTCATTTTTATTTCTATAGAAAAGCATCTTGGATCCAAACAACAAAAGCAGAAAAAACCCAAATTCACTCTATTTTAATGCCGAGGTAACCTACGGAAAGAGATCTGTCTTCTCAAAGGCACATTGAATATGTAACAATAGTTTAAACGAATTAAGCATCTGAGTGGACTGCTAAAACATACTTTTAAATGCAAGTAGCCACAGGAGGAGATACGTCTGGATGCTACGTGATACATTCCCACAATAAAAAATATGTTTCTACTTATTTCTACGTATCAGGTGCAAGTCTTAAAATGCAGTGATTCTGGAAGGAGAATTTTAATTTATTCAGCACCTATACAATTCTGGCTTCAGTTGTTTGAATTCAAAGGCAGTACACTCCCAGAAAAATAGTAACTTGATCTGTTCATACCATTCTCTTCCATTTCTGGGATTCAGTCTGAATTCCACACTGACACATAGTATGTAACCTTTTTAATTTTGAATTCATAAACATCCAATTTAAAAATTACTATATTTCTATCGAAGGAGGATGAACTCCCTAGAAAAGTTCAAGTTAACATTTGAACTTTCCTGGACAACAGCAGCCTTTTAAAAACATTTTCTTCAGTATCTGTCATTAACAATTTGTAGCATTAAGGCATTTTTTCTATTCAGATGCAAAATTAAAAGGACATGCGTCTGACTAACTAAGCAGATGTGACCAAAAGGCCTGAGCACTTCTGAACATCAGCAATCAAAATATTTTTCCTGTCATTTTAAACAGGTAAACTTTTTAAACAGGGTAAGGAAGCAAATTTATATTTTCTTTTCAAGATTACTTTATTTTTTTACAGTGACAATTTCAAGTAATGTATTTGTTCAAATGAAAAATCAGGGCTAGTTTTATGTAGTTTAAGCATCTGAGCCACAAAAACTTACAATAAAACAATGCCCACATACCATTTAAACTGTATTTCTCCTTCTAATCCAGAAACACACAGTTAAAAAAAATAAATTTTACTTGACTACTGTCTGTAATACATAGGCTGAATTTAAAAATACTGTCAAGCAAGGAAACCTTTGGGACCTGAAAGCTCAAGGGCAGCATTCAGTCAGGCTGAAGCAGAGTCCAAATTATGCTCCATCCTTCCTCCTGAAAGCAAAGTACATACAACTGTACTCACAGAACTGTAAGAGAAACGCATCAGAGAGGTCCATCATCCTGTATCTGCAGTCTTGCTCAGTGCAGTCACAAAGGTAATGCTAGTCATGCAGGTACTCCTTCCTCAGCTGTGTAAGATTCTTCCCTCCAGCACTGAACAAGACCCCCTGCAGCAGTGAGCAGGCAGGTTTCAACTGGGTGGAAGGACAGTGACTGGACAGCAGTATTACACACAGGCAAGGCCAGAACAAGGGAGCCCTGTAAGGGGGTGGGGGGAGGACAAAATGTAGATACATGGGTCACAAAACCTACAGAGGACAGAGATTACAGATATATTATTTGCACCACTGTCATCACCACATAGGCTGGTACGAGGAAAATCTGACTTCCAGGATTGCTTGTGACAATGTCCTCTCATTAACCCACATGAGCTTAAAGAAGAAAATTGGACAAGCGGTTAGGACAGATAAACCATCAGCAAGGCCAGTAATTTTATATGAATAATATTAAGAAAAAATTGTCCATATTTGATCATCTCAATTGAAAGAAATGCTACCTAACTCCAGAAGAGAAATAAACAGTGTTCACCTTTTACAAATATAAGCCAGACGCTTAGCTTCAAGTCAAATAAACTTGCATAGAAATGCTTGACTCGTGAACTTCAAATATAATACCTGGATCACTTATGTCAAGTGTCATTTACCTCTTGAGATTTAAAAAAGCTGCATTGATACTGCTGCTGTCCTGATTATATATTGTAAGTAGATCCATTTAAACCACTAAGACCAAATGAAACAAACCAATAAAAACAACTATTTTTGTTCCCAATTTAGATGTCTGTTTCCTACTGATCATTAGTAGGTACTGGGAAAAGAAGGGTGTGGCTTGATTTGTCTCCAGAAAAAAACTGGCTTTTCCAAGAAAGTATAACTTTGGTTACACTCCAGTGATTGGCTGACTAAAAAGTCAAATGACTACCTCAAACGAAAGCCCTTGATTTTCTCAGCCAATCCTGTTTACCTCAACCAGATCCCAGAAATAGACTTTTCCATCTTCTGAGCAGCTCCCAATATGTGTGTCTCTTTCACTCAGGCAGCAGTCCATCTTGTAAGTTACATTCTTGTGGCCGGTGTAGCTGGAGATACAATTGGGAGAAAAAGGAGATTATTTCTGACCATCTTGGAAGATGTTTCTCCATCAAGCCGCCTGAAGCTGCTACCAATTCTTGGATAAATAGGAAGTTAATTAAAAAGATACTATTACAAAATTTGACACAAATGTATTCATAGCCACAGAAGATCTTTACTATATACATTAAAAGCTATTACATACATTTTTCTTTAACTCAATAATTAAGGGAAATGTCTATACGTGTATAAAATATGTGTATTTAAAGCAATTGCATCTTGCTCTTCAGCATGCACTCATACTTCTGTACTGGGAATAGCTGGAATCAACCTTAGCCTAACTGCTAAAGGAAGCATTATAGTTAACAGTGAAAAGTATTTGCTTACTCTCCTAGTAGCTCGCCTGTATCCTTGTCCAGCAATCTCAGTGTAGAATCCAAGCTAGCAGCCAGTGTGCATTGCCCATCCTTGCTGAAACACACACATGTAATGGGACCTACAATGAAAACATGGCAATGTTGGATGTTATTGCTTCATGCAGTGGATTCAAGGGTCTATGTGCAAGAAGAGGAAAGAACCTGTTCAAAAAGAAATAGGAAGGTATACTGGCTTGCAGCTATTATGCCAAGTACTGCTAACTATTGTCTAAGCATAGATGGATATATCATGGAGGAAAATCTATGAGTCAACAGTGGCAATGATTATATGAATTGATGGTGCATAATCATCAAGTGTGGATGCAAGCCTGAAAATACAATTGATGTCCTTGCAGACAGATTTCAGTTTGAAGCTGACAGAAATCGACCAAACAGAAGATGAAAAAAACGTGAGTTATTTGTCAAGCACAAGACAAGTAAAGGCACCATATCCCACAACAAAGTGACATATTCAAAAATATGTTTCTCACTTCAGATTACTGGATATTCCACATGTGAAACTTACTTCCAATGTAGTCTGCGCAGAGTTCTCCAGCACGGAGGTCATAACGTCGGACACGTCCATCCACAGAACTGGGAAACAACAGAGCAGCATTGTTAAGAGAATACTCTGATCCTGAAGTCGCAAACTATGCACTTCAAAAATATCTATTCTCAAACCAAAACATGTATGTCCTTGTACCATAAGACTTGCTATGAGTGAGTTTGGATTATGGAATTATGAAAGTTTCCAGTACAGTTGTACACATGTTCGTTCATCTCATATTTTAGCAAAAATTGACATATGGTTTTAGATTCTGTTCCAAAAGGGGGGAAAGTTATTTTTTAAAAATAAAAACAGACATGGAAAAATTGAGAATACTCAACATCTTCCATTAAAATAATCTATTCTGGATTTAGCAAAGCACCAAATTTGCCTTTTCCAATTCAAACTTCATCCTATCCTCCTTTACCCTGTAAGAATTTCATAGTCTGAGACTTTCAGACTGGAGATGCCATCTTTGGCTTCATCCAAGGTTTGAACTGGATCTGGTCTGCGAGAACGGCAATCCCAGCAACGGACACTGGAGTCAATGGAACCTGCAGGAAAGTAAAGATCCATGCTAAATAAAGGCTAGGATGAACAATCTAGAAGCAACATAGAAGGCAAGGAAATTTCTTACCTGAAAGAATTACAGTGGCCTCCTCGTTGAACTGGACACAATTCACCTTCTGTTCAGTTGAAAAAAAAAAAGGAATATAAAAAGATTAGGACTTGCTATTGTTCTCAACTTATATTCAACTTTCCATTTTGGGAAGCTGAGCTTGGGGAGTGCTTACAAGCCTGCATTATTTTCCCATTCCCTTATCCTTCAACACTGCAACTATTGCAAACTTGGCAATAGCTGGAATTCCATACATTTATCTCCCTTACTATTTCATCTATAGTTGTGCAAAGTATTTGAAGGCAAAATGTGTTAGCGTGAGTGAAGCATCCTTTCTCAAACTGCTGAGGCAACCATATCCACTAGGAAGCTCACCATGACTACTTAAGCATCTTTTCTTGGTTGTCATTGCATGCATATCACACAGAGCTATTTTGCTTTGCCAACAGACCCAGTAGAATTTTATCTGTATGTGCTCCAAAACCATTTCCAGGAGAAATGCCTTGTTCACATCTGTGTTCTTTCCAACACATCCTTCAAATGTTTGTACAGCCATAGTTCCATCCCTCACCACAGCTAGCCAAACCTAGTAGTTTCATAACTATTAAACATTATACGTTTCCTTAACTACTCTCTTCATCTGTACCACAGTACCATTTTTATCACTCCTATTTATTGCCCCTCACTATAATCTTCAGCCAGTGACCTTAGTATTAGGTGTGCATAGGTATATTCATTGGGTTACATTTTTCCAATAAGATACAAACACAAATATATTGAGCAGAAATTAAAATAGTACTCCATTTAACTGCACTCATGAAAAGAACAGTTAATAAGCTATCATAATAATATTCCCAAGTCAAAACACTTCAACAGGCTAAATACTTCTGGAGGCACATGACAAAGACAACATCTGTATGCTTCATAGCAGATGTGCTATTAAACTCACAGTGCCTTACTTAGAACCTCAATTATCTTGAACCCAATCTCCCCTCAAAAAATGTAAGATCACTGAAGCTACTTGTGAAAAAAGTTCATGTTGACACTGACTCCTATAGACCATGCTGAGGCTAATACTTTACAGCATTGGTTCATTGCACGAGTATAAGTACATATATATGCAGTTTATAGTGTGTGTGTGTGTATGCAGTTTATAGTATGCATAACTGCTGAACAAGCAAATGATTGCACTTTATAAAGGTTCCTCTTTTTTGTAAAGTTTCTTTGGAAGAATATGTTGAAATGCGGAAGCTATTGGGGAAGATATTCTAAGCTAATTCAGTATGAGACATAGTGTCTTTCTCATCCATATCTCATGTACAAGATCAACATTCCTTATTCAGCATATCAACTAGTGTCTTGTATTTTTTCATCTGAGAATTACAATTCGTTTCTATAATCTTGTTTTCTTTATCCATGTCTTCAGTAACATTTCTGACTTATCCCAGACAATTCTGAGTTCTATCTAGCTTTTTATCTCCCATTGTAAACATTTTATATTTCACAAGGATTTCTGCCGACCAGAAAAAAACAGGAATTCCGAGACTCTCATAACTGTTATTCTCTAAGGTAGAAACTCAGAGGAATTCATATTTCAAAAAAACATAAATCTTCTCATTTTCCAAGCAACCCAAAGGACAAAATACATCTTACCCCTGCATGGCCACGGAACTTGCGAATTACTTGGCCTGTGGCGACATCCCACAGCACAACTGTTTTGTCTGCTCCACATGAACAAAGTTGGCTGTTATCAAACGACCTTAGGAAAACACAGATAAAGAGGGGAATAGGAAAAGCAAGATAATTTTCCTTAGCATCTAAATAAAGAGTACTTTTCTTTTTAAAAGCTGTATATGCAACTTTTCCGTTGTAATGTGTGAGTGTAGAACATATTTTGAGCTTCTCAATTTTTTAAATTTAAGTTTTCTGTCATTTTAACAGCAGAAAAGGTTTAAATGAGTGGACAAGATTTTAAAATATGAACATGAGTACAATTTCCTGAACAATTACTGTATCATTTTTTTTCTTACCCAAACTTTACAGAAACACACTTTTACATAAGAGTAATACTTTAATTTTTTAATGTCATAGTAATTCTTTCAGATAAATTAGTTTTGTTAAGTTCATTATAGTTATGTCAATATTTTTCATTTGTTTTTATTTCATTATGAAATTTTACATATTTGTATTTTTCAAAATAATATTTTTTATAAATTTCCTTCTCCATCCTAATCCAGTTATTTTAAATTTTCTTAAAGTATTTCAGTATTTTCAAAATAGTTGGATTTTTTTTTTAATAAAGTGGATCCATCTCCCTTAGTTCCTACCCTGCAGCATCTAGGACTTCATAGCCATGGCCACAATATGTCTTGAGGAGAGTCCCTTTGTGTGGGTTCCAAAGCTTGAGTGATTTGTCACTGCCACAGGTGAGACAGTAATTTCCATCCACTGAGAAAAAGAGAAGTATCATTTAATGTTATCTAGTTGAGTAAATTCCAGGGAATCCCTGGAAGGCAATCAGTTTCATTTCTCTTAGAATGATGTAAATTCCACTGTTCATTTTACAATTTCAAACTTTTTAACCCAACAAGCAAGACACATCTCTCACTAGCTATCTTTTCATAATCCTTCCAACTGTTTCCCTGATCTGTTCACAAGTTACTAAAAGCTTACAGGTATGCACTATTAATTTTACATAAATTTGCTTCTGAATTTTCTCTAGTTCTAATAACTGAAAGCTGCTGTTTTATTTATTTTATTCTATTTTATAGAATCAGAAATACACTCACCATTGAATCTCACTGCTCTTATAGCTCCTTGTTTACATTCTAATGTAGCAAGCAATTTTTGGGGAAGCTCAGGTTTCTTGGGTTTGGGTTCTGGGAAGGCCATAACATAAATGTAGCTTGATTGCTAAAATAAATCCACATGCATAATACTGAACCTCCACAGCAAAATCTCTAGAATCAGGAATATCCTAAGGCAGACTGATGCATTAGCACTATGTTGCTCCTGGGTACTTGTTGTCTCCTGAATTGCATTACCTTAATTGCAAAATAAAAGACACACAGAAGACATTTGTCAGTTGCCATCTCTTTTTGAGCAATCAATTTTGTTTCAAAAATAACATATCAAAATAGATTACTTCAGTCAATGGCTACTTTCTAAACCAAGTCAAACGTGTACTCTACATTTGCTCTGCTGAAGCAGCAGAAATATCTCCCTGTATTGTATGTAAAACATCTATTTGGGAAGCTGCTGAATAACAACATGCCAGTCTTCTTGAGAAGTCTGTCAGCATCTCTTCCCGCCCCCCCCCCCCTCCGATTTCACACCACTTGTTATCTTTACAAGTCTATCTTGCTTAAGCATACCTAGGGCACTTTAAACTTTCAGAAAGGTCTGCTGAGCATGCTCTTCCTTCAAAACCTTTCAGCTTTACTTCTTTAGGCATTAAACCAACACTTAATTGTTCTTTATGGTGTCTTTCTTACACTATAAGAAAGCTGTACAAGTAGTCCCCGACTTACGATCATAATTGAGTCCAAAATTTATGCTGCTCAGTGTCAACTCATTTGTTAAGTGAGTTTTGCTCAATTTTACAACTTTGCTTGCCACAGTTGTTAAATGAATCACTGTAGTTGTTAAATTAATAACCCGGTTGTTAAGTGAATCTGGCTTCCCGATTGATTTTGCTTGTCCGAAGGTTGCAAAACGTGTTCACGTGATCTGGGGGGCACTGCAATTGCCATATATATGAACCAGTTGCCAACCATCCAAATTTTGGTCACATGACCATAAGAACGCCGCAATGGACATAAATGTGAAAAATTGGTCATAAATCACTTTTTTCAGTGATATTGTAACTTAAAAAGGTTCCCAAATGACTGTTGTAAGTTGAGAACTACCTGTATTGGGCTAGGGGAGGTAAGGACTGAAACCATTTTTATTAGACCATTTGCAGATTCACAAAATCACAAGCTTTTTAATGTCCGAAAAGGATCAGGCAAAATGACCAAAAATTCAGGATGAAGCAGGGAGAAGAAACATTGGGTTTGATATTTGATTAGGGCTACAAACAACCGGACAACCACTAGTTGGCAACAATGATCTAACCAAAACTCTTGTCTATGGAGATTCTTAGTCATCCAGGTCATGGTTGTCCCAGAGGTGTTTTTTTCCCCACCATCCAGAGCCGAAGAAGCTTCTTGGATGAGAAGCGAAACGTCTTCAAAGAAAAACAAAGCCCAGTCGCCTCTTGGGGACAAAGAAGCACCATTGGGTTTCCACCAAACGATGGTCGTCGGACTCTCCCAGCCTAGATCTGCAGGTCTGTAGTAGACGACGCTACTAGATGGGAGAATCTCCGGGTAGTCAAACGGAGTTTTTATCAGGCAGAGGATGGGGCAGGCTGCACTAGGGATCCTTTCAAAGCTCGAATTTTTTATATGTATAGGAAGCCAGTTATTGCAATTAAACTTCTCTCCTACCCGCCCGCCTCTTCCTCGTCCAATCACGGAACTATTCGTGTGGGAAAATAGTTCGCATTTCTCAGTAACCTCTTACAGCTTTTACTTACGAAATAGCAAGAAGATTATAGGGAAATGCAGGCCTCGACTCGTCAATTTACTCCTCCAATCTAGTTTCATTAGTTCCACCCCCTCTCGGCATAATTTCTTCAAGCGAGAAAGGAAGGGCTACAACATTCTTCCTCCTCCTCCAGAAATTTCAGTTTCAAGGCCTTGCCAGTGTCGACATAAACGTGGACGCATAGGCCGGAACAAAAGCGCCTAAACTGGGGTGTTACACTCTTAATCGCCCCCCCCCCTTCCGCGGCTCTGAAAGGAAGCGGAAATTGCTGCAGCCTCGAAAGGAGGTCGCTCTCAGCATAGTAGTGTATCCCGCGGCACAGTGGGATGTCTAGCAACAGTATGGCAGATCCGCGGCGTCCCAACCGCATTCTCAGGTCAGGCTGCAGTGTGGGATTGGGAGTCGGCATGGTAACATCACGACTTGGGTCCGGCGTTGCTGTAGAACGGAAGGAGATGGAACGGACAAGTCACGCACGATGGCACGTGACTTGCCTGGGGTCACTATGGCAACATCGTAACGCAGTCGCGAGTGGGGGTGGTGGTCTGGCTATTGTCGTTTTAGGGACAGCGAAGGAAAAATCACATAGGCCACGGGGGGGGGGGGGAAGGGGGGGAGATGTGTTTTCATGGTAGAAAAGGGAGACTAGAGACAAATATCGCGAAAGGGCAGATAGTTTCAAACGATCAAAGTAGTCCCTGAATCTACGGCAATAATACCCATGAGTAATCTGGTGAGAGCCAGAGGTTATTTACATACTCGTTTAATTTTGAAAGGCCAGGCAGGGCCTTGCTAGTTATGGGTGGGTCTGCAAAGAGCTGATATTATTATTTTTAATAAAGAATAATTTACTCGGTAAGGTTAAAAAGAAAAGCTTACAAAATGGCACGACCCGAGTCTCCCACGGTAGTTTCATGGGTACTGTTCAAAAGTTACAGTGATGCTATAATTTGCATAATCGTATTTAACACAGTACTTACATCCACAACTCTATGCCAATGAAAGACTGGAACTTTTCCTGAAAAACGGAATGCTTTGAAGCGTGAAAGTATTATTTACTTTCAAGAGATATGCACACACACACACACACACACCTGTGATAAATTAGCAGCTAACTTAAATCTCCCAGTTCCAGATAGAAAATACACAACTATGAAATGATAAGGAGAGCTAGAGGTTGTTTTTTTTCTTTATAGCCCAGTTCCATTAACTCTAGCCTAACTACTTTTAGTAGTTGTACTAATTGGTGATTATGTAGAAAGACCCAGGGATACTTAACATTACAACTTCAAAGCGAGGATAAATTGATACCTGAATAAAGCCTGGGAATGCATAACGTAATTTGATATGGCTAATTTCAGACTAAAGCTTCTATTCAGAGAAAAATGCATTGGTGTATTGAAATAAGATAGGCATGGCTCAAGTCCTTTTATTTAAAGAGTGCGTTACTAAATTATGAGTAACTTTATGTTTGGTCGAGGTCAGACTATATTACTTGAATATACATGAGGGAATACATTACTTGAATATACATAAGGCAATATACCTTAGATAAAATTTGGACATGTTTTTTCTGCATTATAGAATACATGTAGTGAAGTTTAGTAAAAACAAAAACTAGTAATTATGGCTTGAGTTTCAGGAAGTAAATTGGAAAACTGAATGAAGAAATACAATGGAGTGGTTGCTTGCATATGAATCTCTAAAGTAGAATTATTGAAATGTCAAATACATTTTCATGATTACATTTAAACATCCATTATAAATGCATATCAAGAAGGATATGAAAGAAGGTTGGGAAGGGTCATTTAACCCCATTCTCTGCTCATCACAGAGCTTGAGATTCCCAATGAGAATGCAGCAATTGCTGTTGTTATTCTGAAGAAAGTTAGCACCCACCCCTCTTAGAAGATTGAAATATTTTAGGAAATATTAAAAAGGCAGAATGTTACCATATATTTCCCTGAATGAGAAAAGGAGAAACATGTTTTTAAAGACAAAGCAGCTCCTTGCCCCCAGCAGATATTTGGTGCCCATTGAGGACTGGATCAGCCTATCTACAAAACAAAAGACCTCAGCTCCAGGGTGATGGGATTAAGACATGACCCTCCAGGACATAATAGGATTAGTAGCAGAACTCACCACATGGCACAACTAAGCCCCTTCATTACATCAGCCCACGGTTCAACCAACCTTAATTCAGACAAACATGATTCCACATGGGTGTCTGCAACCAATAGGATACATATCCTTGCCACAGGAACAGGAAGCTCAAGTTCAAAGCCCAAGAGAGGGTATAAATAACACTCACTCTCCACTTCATGTGGTCAGCTACCCAGGACTTCAAACCCACGTGGTCCTGTTCACCATTAAACCATCCTTCCAAGCAGCCTCCATGTTTCCAGTGTCTTTCTCCCCATTTGGAACTGAACCCAGACGGACATTTCTTCCAACAATTCCAAAGCAATCCTAATGTTCAAGTGAAACTTAATCTCATGATTTATCAGATCTAATCCTGATAATCATGTTTCTCTTATCTGAAATTAAGATAATGTACTACATGATTTGTTTTTGCCAATTTAAAGAACTCTGATAATAGTAGAATTTTTTCCCAGTATTTCTGGGTATTATTTTTGTTTAATCTCAATATTTAAGAAATAACTAAGAGCAGATGGTGGTAACTAATACAGTAATGCCAAGTGGAGCAGTAGAAATACACCCACATTTAAATCTTGTTAAACTATGTAGTTAAATTAGGCTACTACAAATTAGATTGTGCAATCCTATGTGTGATAACTTATGGGTATACCAATTGAGTTTAGAAGGATTTATATCCAAATAAGTGTACAGCAAGTTGCAAATTTGTACTAGATTTGCAATCTCTCTGCATTGAGATGTTTTATGATTAAGAAATAATTAATATTGCTGCTTTTACTCTTTTCTGTCAAGCAAACTTTTGAACCACCCGTGGGATGTCCAGGGCATACAACAAACTAAATAGCCAACATAGTAAGAAGAAAATAGAAAAGAGCCCTATATCTTTTTCATGGTTTTTACTTAAGAAAGTCCCTTTGGTCAAGGGAATCCAATAAAAAGAGATAATGCATCTTGATTTCTGGCCCTTAAATGTTAGTTTTGCCTACACGGATAGTCTGGTTTATATCCATTCATTCAGTGACCATTCAAAGTTAGAGTGTATTGAAAAACTACACCATAAACTTACAACCAGCCTGAAGTCCCAGCTGTTAGCTTTGCCTACACAGATAGTACTTGGTTTACATTCATATGTTCATTAACCATTCAAAGATACAGTGGTGCTGAACCCACTAAAACTATGGACTTACAATCAGCCCTTGAAATTCCAGCTGTTGCAGCATCCCTGTGGTTGTCTGATAACAATTTGGGAGCTTGGGTGCCCAGCTCACAATTATGACATCACAGCAACCCACATCATGTGATTGCCATTTGCGGGCTTTCATGCTGGTTTTGCACAGCCAATGGGAAAACTGGTGGGGAAGATTGCAAGTCACTCCAGTAAGTAATTTTTTTGTGCTTTTTTTCCCCAGAGGAGCTCATTATGCAGTATGAGATCCCAGAGATCTCGTGTTCTATAGTACACCCCCTCATCTGTAGCTCATGCCTGTCTGCAGCACCTTTGCTGGCCCTCCTCAGCCTCTGAGGCCCACACCGACATGCCTGTGCTTCCTAGTGCCCGCAACGCCCTCTGTGGCATCTGCACAATTCCTCCTGTGCTCCTTACTTGCGACTCCTACCTCTTCCCACTCCACGGATTACAACAGAAACCGGGACTGCTTGGATTGCCATAATTAAACAATGCAATCTGGTGATATATTTTACTTCCACAACATTTAATGAAGGCAATCTTGGTCCTAATTACCTAAGTGCTGCCTGTGTGAGCCTTACATATTGAACAGTTAACCAGTAATTCATAATATAGTTTTTATTATACTATTTAATATACTAGATTACACTTTAGCAACCAGAACTGAGACCAGCAAGTCTTATCATTAAGGGAAGTAGTCACTAGGTGAAACTGCAACCATGTTTATATTCTTACTCCAGCTTTCCTTTATTTACAGATTTTTGAGGGTCATAAATGTGAGGATTTGTAAAGTTACTTTTTCAACACTGTCATAACTGTGGTGGTCACTAAACAAGGCAATCACTAAATAAGAATTTATTTTTTATTTTTTCCTTCCATTCAATCATGTTTGATTCTCGGTGATTGCCTGGAAAAGTCCCTACAGTTTTTTGGCAAGAATTTTCAGAAGTGGTTTACCACTGCCTCCTTAGGGTTAAGAAAAATGTCTAGACCAAGGTCACCCAGCTGGCTTTATGCCTAAGGCAGGTCTACAACTCCTGGTCTCCCAGTTTCTAGCCTGATGCCTTAATCACTACACCAAACTGGCTCTCAAACAAAGATTACCTATACACAAATTTTATAGAATTTAATTTACAGAGCTTAACTCATAATCCTGTTTTTCTTTTTTGTCCATATTAAAACAAGACTCTTCTCCTATTGTTTGGTCTTTATTATTTGAATTGGTTCAAACATAATAGCCTTCATTAAAATTTAGAGAAAGCTTTCTGCAGTATGCTGAAGTATCACTTGGGGAAAAATACTGAATATTGATATCATTTCTTTTTTAGAGCTGTTGACTTTGAACTCGTATGAAAGTTCTATTTTTTGCAGGGAAAGTAGAGTTTATATTTTGCTCATCAGTTCAGAATTATTGCTAGAAATATTTGTTTTGAGTTTGAATACAATGTAATACTTTTGCTTTTCCTTATAATGAATTTTTATTTGCAGATACAAGCCTCCAACTACAGAAAACAACCCTACTTTAGAAGATCCTACACCAGATTATATGAATTTGCTAGGGATGATTTTCAGCATGTGTGGCTTAATGCTAAAAGTGAGTATTAAAATACCCAGGTTTTGACCAAAAGACATCAAGAGGTGAACAAATCAAGTAAAATGTTTTACTACTTACATATTATGATATAATTACTGAATTGCTATTGGATATTATAGTCTTAGCGTTTTGCAATAACATCTGGATTATTCTTTGTAACTCCAGTTTTCTTTCTTTCCAGGGTTGAATTGGATTAATTACACAGTATTTCTCAGAAATTTTTCTGCCAACTTTCAAAGGCTGGCTAGTTACTATTCAACTTTCAGCAATAAATTAATAGCTTAATATTTCAATTTATATTAATTTGGAGTTTATTTTTAACAGTTTTAGCTAAATTTACATAGGCTGTTGAAGATGTATTAGTGTAAATTATTCCAGAAGAAATCAAAACTGACTTTAAAATCTGTATAAGCATTGTGGAGCATTATAGATGATAGAATAGTTAAAATGAAATTCCTTTCATTAGTGGAATGCTTTGGTATATATCCATGCTGCAGGAAATACATAAAGAGGGCTCTTTTCATTAATTTCAGTTTGATTCTCCCTAAGAGATCTGAATTGTGCCTAGAGGATAATGTGTCTTCTGTGTAAAAATGATATACCCATTACTGGTAATAGTACCATCATATATAAATGTTTTTGAAAAATGTGTCAATTACTTTAACAACAACTCATTCAGATCTCAATTCTAGATTAAAATATCTAAGAGTTTAATTACATCAGATCACTTCTTAGCATTAAGAGACAGATACATTAATGGTAATTCAACTGTATGCTCTGAATGGATGGCCTGTATCAAATAGCAATTACTGTTATGTAATTGAGAAGCCATCGTCAGGTTAATATCTACAGAAATTCAGTTTAATTATGAGATAAATTTAAGCCTTACTCAGTGTCATTTATTTGATCCTCAGTCATCAGCATCTTTCTTTTTACAACTGGCCAAGGCATTAGGCACATAACAATAGTCCACACGTGTAATATGAAATATTTTAACTACTACTAAAATAATCTTAAGGGGGAGGGAGAGAGAGAGACACACACACAGAGAGCTTTGCATGAGTTTCTATTTGAGGTGACACTGTACAAAGTTTAGGAAAAATTCATAAAGACCTACATTGTAACAGCAGTGTATTGAAATCTGTTTTCTGATTTTCAAAAATAATAAAATCGCTATCTGAATATCTGTAAAGATTCTCAGTCATTTAGGTCATGGTTGTCTCAAAGTTCTTTGGGATCTCTTTCTGAATGTATTAATAAAATGTTGAATAACCATTGGTGTATTTTTCTAGTCTTAGAAGTTCTGCAGTTCTAATTCTCAACATATATATTTTTCTTGTTAAGATTATTAAACCACGCAACTTCATTTGTCAAATATATTTCTTTTGAAATTAGAATTTTCAGTTTATGTTTCTCATTGATAATGGCATTTAATTCAGTAGAACCAACTGAAAAAGTCTGAGTTCATTAACATGGCTTTATTTTTGTCATATGTATTTTATAAGTCACTTTGTCATGATTATGCTTTAGCAATATTTATTATTTTTTTAAACTGAAGGCTGTTCCTGAACTCATAGGAAAAACAAAGTGGAATATTTATAATATTGTTAAACTTTAATAACTCTGATGTATCTGTGACCCCATGAGGTTCTCATCATATTTTTTCCCATGGTGTTTGCAGTTAAAATGGTGTGCTTGGATTGCAGTCTACTGCTCATTTATCAGTTTTGCCAACTCTAGAAGCTCAGAAGACACCAAACAGATGATGAGCAGCTTCATGTAAGCCGTGTTCTTACTTCTTTCAGACTTGTATTATATCTGATTTGCTATGGTATTCATTTCTGAATACATAGGTCTTGCCCTGGAAATACTTTCTCAGGAATGCTAATTACAAAGTTCTCAAAATTCCAAATATGCCTACTTGACCAAAAAGCTTACTGATTCTTGTTTTTCTTTTGATTTGAGTAGCTTTCCCTCTGATAGTGACTCATTTTATAATACTTATGTTCAAAGTAAAAGCTGTTTCGCTTCTCATCAAAGTGAAACCTTAATGCTTCATGGTAGATTGATAATTGAAGCTGCCTTCTCTTCCTCCTTTCTGCTGAGTTTATGCTCCTTTAACAACAGTGCGGTATATCACCCACCGATAAGAAAAATTGCCAAATAATGGAATCTAGAAGACTAGCTTTTGTGGTAAAGTTTTATTAGCTTCTGTTGCCTGAGCATCTCCCATTTTGCCTCCTTTCCTCTAACATGTATGTGAGGGATTCAGACAAATTTGCCCCGTTGTCTGTTTTTGCAAAGGTTCCTTTCATTGGAATTGAGATGGATATTATATTTATGGAATAGAAGATGTTACTTTAAAAACAGACACTATTGAAAGGGAATAGCAAGTTTTACCTGACTGTAAAAAAGGTCTTTAGAAAAATGGATCTGGAGTTCATCCCTGGAGGGAAAGCAATAATAGCATATTTCTTTGCCTCACTAGAAACATTCGAATTCTATATGTGGAGAACAATAGCCTAAGAGTAAAAATCACCACAAGCTCCAGGTCACCTCAGTGATCTGATCTCCAGACGTTTTCATGTTTATTTCCACAGTGAGGAAACGCCTGAAAATATCAATGCATTTGAAAATTAGATCATTTTGAGAGTCAACTTGCTTATTGAATTTAAACTCTTTGTGAAACCTTAACAGGGCTGCTTTTTATTTCCCCCCTGCTTAATAAGGTCTTATTTCATCCTTATTCAGTTTCCTTCCTTCAATTTTTTTCCTTCTCTTCCCTTTACAATGCAACTATCACCTACCTGTATTTCCCTTTTTCTTCTTTTTTTGCTACTTTATTGAAAAAGTGTTTGTACTCCTATTTTTGTATGAGGAAGTTTTCTGTGTATAAGAATGGTATGTTTATGTATGTGCAGATAGGAATAAATTATTTTGTGATCAGCAATTTTAATCAGTAGCTACTGTATTTTTGTTGTTTTGTTCTTTTATGGATTTTATATATAATACATAATACACAAGCCAACTCATGCACAAATTTATTGAGAGAAGTAAATCTCCAGGACTGGTTAGAAGCCTTGGGTTTACAAGACTATAAAGTTGGGCAGTGCATGGGATTTTTTTTAGTTATGGAGTTTTCCTTATTTCTTTTTTGAGGAGGGAGCGGGATTGTCTTGAATTGAAGATCGCTCATAAGAGTTCCTGGAGGAAAGTGACTGTAGAAACATACATCAGGATATTACAATACAACCCTATGGCTTAAATGATGTCAGAATTACGCGGGGCAGGTATTGCCTCATGTCACTGCAGTCATATTATTTTCATTATTGGAACTATCAGCAGATGCCCAAGGGATCATCTTCCTTTCTAATAAATATGGTGTTTATCTCAGATTTTTATACTGAAGCAACTTTCTGTTACAGTTTTCAAACTCTTTGGGCATTGTCAATGAATGTGGAAATACTAGATGTTTGCATTTTTAAAAGATTTTATCCTAGAAGTAATTATTCCCCTTTGTCTTCTTGCTCATTGATCTTCTCTTTTTCAGACTCTTCTATTCCTTTAGGATAATAATGCTTACATTTACTGTAACTAGAAAGTATTTGCAGATTTCTGTTATTCTTTTCTCACAAAAACATTCTTATTTTCTTGATTAAATTCTAAAGTTTCAGTTCTTTTCTGCCAAAAAAAAATAAAAAATCATTCAGCAACTTTCAGTTAATGATTTCAGGCTAATGAGTTTTCAGGCTAATGATTCTAAATTTAATCACTTCTTGTTAATTTGGAAAGGTATTTGTTTTGGGAGCCACTATTATTAGGCAGATAGTTGAGGCTTCAAGGGCAAGAAGTGTTCATTTAGTTTCTCAGTTACTAATTATTGCTGAGAAAAACACTTGCAAGAAATAAATTTAGACTGATGTCAAATACATATTCCTGAACATATATTTTAATTTGACTACCTATTTTGGAAAATTGGGATAACTGTAATTAATTTTTATATTACTGTGGATAAAATGTTAAGGATTCTACATTAATTCTGTCACTACTCTCTTTTTTCCAGGTTGTCTATTTCTGCTGTAGTGATGTCCTATCTTCAAAATCCTCAGCCCATGTCTCCTCCTTGGTGAAAAGATAACACTTTTCTTTAAAACTCATCTTCCCCTGTAGATAGGTTATCCTGTTCAGAGTGAAAGGTTTTCTTATACAACATAAATTTAATTGCACAGGTATACCATTGCAGCGTATTGGGAATATTTACTTTGTTATATCAATAAAGTAATTATTGTTAAATATGCATTGGCTACCTTGCCAAATTTCTTAACATGTTAAAAATACATTTTATTTGATTGCCAGTACAACTCTGAGCCAAGCCAATATAAACAAAGAATTCTCTGTAATTCTTGGACTATCAGGAGGGTCTGCTCCATAGAAAAAAAGAATCGGTGTAGTCCAGAAATAAGTTTATCATCAATAAATATATTTTTAAAATTGGTACTTGAACCTAATTAGGATACAACAGAAATAATATCTTGGGAAATATAAAGCTTTGTGCATCTATAGAAGTAGGCAGCTTTCCACATAGCTTTTAATCAAAATAGCGTGTTGTAGAGGTATGTACTAGTTTTTAATTTCTAGCACTATTATCTATGAAGTATATGAGACAAGGATCTTTCCAAGTACATTTTAAAAAGGTACCCTCAGTTATGTCAAGAATTGGATGAATCCAGAGAGAATTGTATTCATTCGCTATGCAGTACAACTACTTTTTTGTAGGGTCATTTAATCTGCGTACTATAGTTTAACAGCATTCTCCTCATTGATATGCTTTGTATAAAAGGGTTCAAATTTGTATTAGAGAACAGGCATAGAATGGAGAGGCCACAACACTCTTAATTTGTGAAAAAGTAATTAGAAGCACGTTTAGTCATGGGCTCAAGAGTATCTTTATCTTTTTTTTACTCAAACAAGAATGAACAATTAATAAGTGAAAGAGTGACCGCTTTAGGCCTTTTGGTTGCTTCAAAGCAGTGTTCTTTGGCTAACTTCCAAATACTGGATTGCATCTGGTGATTCATGAGTGCTCCCATGTCTCTTTCCCCTTCCCACTCCCTGCCTGCAGCTTTCCTACTTCCAGACAATGCTAAATAGCCTGAGGAAATGGCACAGCTGGGATATTGAGGAAAGGGGTACATATCAGGATGGAGAGTAGATGGTCTGGCATCCAGTAGGAAGGAAGACTGGCCTGAATTTGTGGAGAATGGGGAGGACTATCTGTTATTTATTGTGTATCCTATATGTTGATAACAGATCATAAGGAACAAAATTAGATTATATTGAGCATATCTGCAAAAAAATTTCTGAGAATTTAAGTTCAGCTAGATATTGTGCTTCCTTCTTGAGGATTTCTATTTAGATCTATTTTAATACAGATTCATTCTGGAATGCTAACTGACTGCATTGTCACAAATGCAGATTGCCTCTGTCGCTTGGGAAATCAGCATTTCCTGCTTTCAGACTACTAAAAGTCTCAGCAAGAAGAAAAGGAGGTAAAATCTTTAGAGCTCTATTATGCTCACAGTTCTCAAGGACAACTGAGCATATTTTTCAACTTTGTGAGGCTTGCTTATGGGTGGGGTGGTGATAATTCTCACAGCATGCATTGTGTTGACAGAGCTAGGAATTGGCATTTCGTTTTAAAAGAAAGCTGTGTGATGCATTGTTTTTCTTTCTGTACCGCCAGAGGCCACCTACAGTCTTGTCCTAAATTGCTCCCATGCAATGTAATGTTTTGAATGGACTAATGAAGGGAAAAAGAAAAAAAAACCTACGTTATGGGGCAAGAGGTTTGCAATGAGTATGTGGATGGTGGATGGGGGCGAGGTGGGGAGGAGGGAAGCAAAGAGAAACCATGTCCCTGCCTGAACACTCACCCATCTGTTTTCAGTAAATTTATATCCTTTCTAGCCTATGGATAATCCTGTGCCTTTAAGAGACAAGCGCCCACCCACCCCTTCTTCCCATCCCCAATCTATTTTGGCTTGCTGCTGTTTTCATTTCCGCTTTCCTGTTCCGCATCTGGTGCCAGGAAATTCCCCACTTCCGCACTTGCTGGCCAGGAGACGGGGGTGGATCGGAGGCTGCTGCGTAGTCAGTGCGGAATGCAGCCGGAGGGGGTATCAGCATCTCCTTTTAATCACTCACCACCCAGACGGTTTAATGAAGCCGGGTTGGAGTGCATTCATCCACCCTGACATAGAATTCGTCAGCTTCTTAGCTAGGTTGTGGAGCAGGTGGCCGAACAGCTAGATTTAGGCATCATTTAATTGTGTGGATGCGGAAGGAGCCAGGAAAAAGCTCTTCAGCCTTTGCACATATATATCTCTGTTTGCTTAAATCCCAGCTCCTGTTCATACATCACACTGGGAGACTAATCTGTAGCTCAGCAACAAAGGCGGTGCTATAACACACAAACATTGCGCCATAGCAGCTGAGGGCTAAGTTTAAATGACACGGCAAATCATTGTCAGATTCAAGAACTTAAGCTGAAGTGTTGGGAGTTTTAATTCTGCCTGGTAACTTTCCCTTTTATGCTTTGATTTCACATGTTTGGTTGGTAAAGAAAGAATCTGCACTTGCAGCCACATTGGTTGATGCCATTTTGAGACTTGGGTTAAAATCTTGACATTAAAACTACAGATAGTGGTCTTTCTTAGAGGGACTGAATGAGCTAGGAGGTTCTTCTGCCCAGTCCTTGTTGAAAGAAAGCTTCAAGAACGGCCTTGAAATAAAGTGGGGGCAGATAGTTAACATATTGTATAGCATTATTAAGAATTCTTCTCTTTGATTTTATGGAGAGAACTGTGTCCAATATACGTAATTCAAGGAAGCAGAGAAATTTCTGGCTCCCACTATAGATGAATCCCTTCCCTTCCGCTTCCCTTTCCCCTTCCTCTTCCCCTCTCTCAAATAGAGCAGTGCATCCTGTTTGATAACTGCGGTCTGAACTTTAGTACAGATATAGTAGAACTTTGCCCAGCAGGACTTGCTGAACAAAGTTATGTTCTCATCTAAAGCACAATTTGGAGGTGGATTACTAACCTGTCAATCAAGAAGGCCTACTGTGGCTGGCTAGCTAGCTAATTAATTAGTTAATTAATCAATTATATCTAGCCTTTCATCCAGGAGCTTAATACTGTATACATAGTCTCCCTTGTGCTTTTCCCCCCATAACTTCAACAATAACCTCAAGAGATAGGTTGGACTGTGAGAAAGCATTTGCCCTCAAATCATCCGTAATCTTACATGACTGATATTTTGACCCTGCCACCACTGCCTCCATATAATATTTGAAGTGATGCTATTAATATACTACTTAATGTGAAAATGCTGCTGTTGAATGTAGCAAAGTATGCCAGATAAACAGAGTGCTGTTACAATAATGAAAGCCAGTTTGGAGTAGCAGTTAAGGCAACAGGATACAAACTTGAGGATTGTGAGTTCTAGTCCCACCACAAACATAAAGCCAGCTGGGGGACGTTGGGCCAGTCACTCTCTCTCAGCCCTAAGAAGCAAGCAATGGCAAACTTCTGAAAACTTGCCAAGAAAGCTACAGGAATTTATCTGGTCAGTCACCATGACTAAAAAGTGACTTGAAGGCACACACATTAAAATAATACCTCTGTATTATAGTTCAAGGGGCATGGAAAAATATTTTAGGAGGGGGGTAACCATAGTTAAGAGCTGCCATTGTTCTCTTCATTTTCCAGTTGGCTAACACTAGAAAGTAGCCATAGATCTGTGCAACCTAGGCCCTCACAGGAAAAGAAAAGAGACAGCTTTTAAGATCCAGGCACAAAGATCTTTTGTTTTATATATGAAGGATGGCATCTTCTGCCCTGTAAAGGTCAACATTACTTTTTATGTTACCTGTAGCTGACAAAATGAAAGTTATTACTTTTAGTGATTTGCATGCACCAATACACTGGTTATTAGCGCTGCCTCAGCATTTCTGAAGTCACAAAGGGAATTTAAAGCCAGGGGAATGTAAATATAGTACCTGCCTGCAATTCCTGAAAGCATCCCAGGATCAGAAAAGAGGAAGTTTTAAATAGTGGCAGGCAATACTACATTTGTACTGTACATGTCCTGAAATATCTTTTTGAAATCAAATCTGAGACATTGCACACCCTTACTTTTGTACATGCATAATCTCACATTCTATACAACAGGCTTCTCTGTATACACACAATACATCAGCTTCTCTCCTTCATATAAATTCCATATATTTGAATTAAGTAAGTTTTTGCTTCAGGAATACTGGTACGATACCGTATGTTTGGTGAGCAACTATTGTAGTTATGCTAAATATCCACTTCGCGAAGGAATGGGGTTGAGATCACAGTTTTGTTCCTTGATGCTAGTGATATATTTTGCTACCCAAGTTTTTTTATCTCTTGCTTTGAATTGAAGAGGTTTTGTAAGTTTCTCTTGGTTAAAAAAACTGTTTGAAATAAACCCAGAAATATGCCACACAATTAGTGGCAGATATACAGAAAGATTCATAGGTTAATTTATATTATTTGAAGAGGCAACAATGGCATGGGCTTTACATTCTATGAACGTGGAAAAGAAGGTAAACTATTTTTGTGTGATTCCTTTGGATAGGAAAAACATCTGGTGACCAGGGGTATGACAGAGCTTTGCAGATGCTGTTGCTTTCCAAGAAGTCAGCAGCTCAAGGATAATGATTGAATAAGGAAAAATATTGCTTGGCTGTTCACAGCAGGGATTTTACTAAAGTTTCTAGAATAGGATAGAGTTTGTAAGGAGGTGAACACTAAATATATTCTATGGGGAGACCAGACAAAGACAACTTAAAGCACTGATGACCATATTTATTTATCAGTGGTTTTGACCAAGATGTTCCTTTTTCTTCAAAACTTGCATTGCCTTGTAGATCTCATTAAATTTAAAGGATAAGGTTTTGCCAGCCACCCTGTTGTTATTTCAACCTGACCAGCATGCCACAGGAAAATTTGCAAAGGCCACCCTGCTGAAATGAGATATAAGGAGTTGCCAAAGGGTTCCAAAGACTCCTCCCTAAGACTGCACCCATGAGATCCAGCATGTGCAGTCAGACAGCAGGAGGAACAAAAGATGAATCTGTAGGAGGATAAATGGTCTCAGAAGTCTTGAGGCAACAAGAGCATCACCTAAGGTGGAAAAGAAAGCCCAGTCTAATCAAAGTACTTTATATCATTCTTACACTCAATGCCTCTGGAGAAATCATAGAGTTCCCATAGAATCAGGAACAATATTTGGCCAAGAAGGAATTAAGAACCCTTTCACCTCACATAGTTTTAGTGTGTAACTTTTTCCCATGTAACTCTTAAGTCTGATGGTGTCAGCAGGCATCACAATCTGACAAAAAGGCCCCTGAGTAATCTTGAACGATAATTCAAGATAGGACTACCTTCAAAAGAGGAGGCAACCTGCTCATCCTTGTTTCTTTTCTTTGGCTTTCAATATTTTTTTCAACCCTTTCTACCTATTTCAGCTTGGTTAATGCTTTATCCCAGCACAGTATGACAAGTGGCCCAAGGCTAGAATGCCCTACATGTGTTAAAAATATGAGATATAGAAAGAGAAATACCATGTTGATCTCATCTATTTTCTAAAAAGAAGATCCAGAAAGAAAAACTTGAAATTCCTTTTTTATTTTTAAACCAAAGTAAGGTTAAATAATGATACAATTCCTGTCTGTTCCCAAAGGTTAGTTCCCTCAAGGACTGGTTCTCTCATTCATTTGGGATCAGTTCCAAAAGAGTCTGGTTCCAAATCAAATATTGAAGACTTGTAAACAAGCCTTGGGTGCAGAAAATCAACCATTTCAGCATGTGATTTAAAAAAAGGACAATTTTCTACTTTGCTTAAAGTTGGCTTAAGTTGTTACAAACTAATTGGTTGCCGCAACAATAAATATCAAAACTGCATAAATTACAAACTCTGGAATTACTGAATACAGAACCAAAAACCATGCAGGAGTATATTAACTTTCCCTCATTCTGCTAGCTGCTTCATGATTTGATAACTTTTCTAGATACAAAAAAATGTTTAGAAGTCATAGAGAATAATAGCATGTGGCAATGCTGAAGAAGTATTGCTTTGCTTTTTGTTTTGCTTCAGATTTACAACGTTAGGACTTACTTGGTAGGTTTAACTCTGCATGTCTACCAGTTATTTCCGTAAAGGCTGAACTAAAGCTCATAGACAACAGGTATTGCTTATTTCCTTAAAAAACAGTCCGAAACCAAGCTCCTTCTCTACTCTCACCATGTAGTTTTTGTTGCTTTCTTTTTGGAAGGCGGGTGGGAAGATGACAACATCAGGAATCCTAGTTTCTAGCATAACCTGCTCTAGCTGTTAGCTTATGCAGCTTGTCTACCAAGCAGTTTCCCATGGGTACTAATTATTCTGAGGTGGGGCCCATAATTGCCTTGGTTGGAGCAATTTAATGAGGCTGTCTGGCTGCTCCCTGCCCATGATCATATTCAATAGAAATTCCACATGCCAAGAAGTGTTGTAATTGTAGGATCCCTGTCTTGTCCAACAGTAAGGCAGTGCACAAGCAGAATGGTAAAGGCGTACCTGTTCTTAAGGGAGGCTGGCTAAACAAGAGCAATTCTAATGAGCGACATGTCTTTTATGCAACTTTCCAACTCTACTGGTATAGGTGTCATGAGGAGTAAGGGTTGAGGAATAAAGAGAGATATATAGCCTATACTCTGAAGAAAGGATTCTGAATCTAAGGGGAGGGGGGGAGAAACTACAACTTATTTAGGCTGAGATTTGTTGGTTAAAATGGATAGAAAGAACGAAATTAATGAAGGATTTCAGCCTCCAGCCAAAGTGTGGGCGGACTAGTTAGTGCTAGAACTTGTGTTCATTTGCCAGCTTTGTAATCAGAACACACCTCTTTCTTTACATCCATTAAAGTAACCCAAGAATTTTGAAACAGCTGGTACTAATATAAACCTACCGTGTGTGCGCGCGCGCGTGCGTGTGCATATGCAGAAACATATGCCCCAATTTGTGTGTCCAGTTAATGCATATGAAAGTCTTTCCTTTATGCCTGACTGAGAATTGTTGCAGTTTCTTTCCTTCTATTTAGATGCAAAAGTGTTTTTCTCTGAGTTACATTTACATTTATAAACTAGAGAATACTGGGCATTCTTTCTCTTGCCACTGTTTAATAACATCTCAGGAAATTCTGTGAAAAGAGAAACATAAAATACCACATCAGTTGATGTACAGGGTTAATCAGAATTACCTGGTCCAAGAAGAGTATGGTTACCACCAGACTCCAAATATCATCCAGTAGAAGGTGTATGTGTTTATGGGGCTGCCCCCTTCCCACACTCCATGAGAACATAGGAACTTCAGCAGGTGCCGGATACAGCCTGGCTGGTGGCAAGGCAGAACAAGCCATCCGCTCCAGTATCCTGTCTCCAGTAGTAGCTGGTGCACAGGAAACCACCCTGATTGCGTTTAGCATGCCAAACTTTCCTCACTGTGCAGCCCCACATCCTCACTTAAGAGTGTGTGTGTGAGAGGGGGAGAGAGAGATGGAGGGGGTTTCTGTCCTTCAGCCTGTGCCTTAAAGGGGTGGAGGGAATTCAGATTCCTGGCAGAGTCATTCTGTGTGTGTGGGAGCCTTTAGTTCTGCTGCCTTTGTTCTGCTGGAGATATGCTTGGGGCATTATCAAAGACCCCTCTATCTATTCACAGAAGGAGCGTCTTGCACAGGCAATGGCATGACAGGGCTCCTAGATGCAATGCAGAATTGTCTAGAGCTGTGAAGATTTCCTTCAAACATAAAGGAGCTAGGAATGCAAAAATGCCTGCATTCACAGTAACCTTAAGAATAAATGCAAACTATAATTATATTGCATACTAGGGAAAAGAGAAAATGTTTAATTTCTAAAGCTCCAGTTCTTTGCATTCTAACAAAAGCAAAACTAGGCAAATGTTCTACTCAGATGACAGACAATGACAGTGACATGGGCAAAGGACTCACTGCTGGGGCATAGGATATTTTGGCCTGTGAGCTAGGAGGGAGCAACTTTCTGCTGAAAAAGACCATAATCCAGACTGGCATTTACTCTTCAAGATACAAGGCAGGAAGAGGTCTTTCCTCATATTTCTAGGACCCATAAACATGATATATTGTTAAGTTGCATATGTATTTAGGAACCTTGGGGGCTCCTGTGGCTGTGCCTTATAATTTTCAGAAGAACATAATTAAAATCATATATTAAAAGAAATGCTTCAGTCATTCTAGTAAAATATATAAAGATGAAAACAGCACATATTTCAATCACTTAAAAAATCCTCTCTACCAGAAAAGAAAATTCAAGGCAGTATTGGAAGACAAGCATAGAAAAATCTTTGTTATCTGCACTCAAACTGGAAAACTTAAAGCTTTTTAATAAAACAACAAAAGCTACATGTCACAAAGCATGCCTGATCTTGACCGTGAGAAAGATTTTCATGCACCCTTTTCTCCTTACTCATTGAAGTTGTTAACTAAGAGTCCTGGACCTGGCACTGTGTTACGAGTGCTTAGAAGACTAGTGTGGTAAGTATCTATGGAGATTCTCATTCATCCAAGTCATGGTGGTTCTAAAGGTGCTTTTTCAAAAGGCAACTGATTTTTCTTGAACACGTTTCACTTCTCATCCAAGAAGCTTCTTCAGTTCAGTTGGATGAGAAGCAAAATGTCTTCAAGGAGAACAAAGTCCAGTTGTCTTGAAAAAGCACCTTTGGGATTAGTGCAATAGATAATATCATGGGAATTCGGTCATTGGTAAAGAAAGGCCAAGGAATCGGATGCAACATTCTTTCATTGATCCATATGTATGCGTGAGTAAAATTACTGTATGATTTTTAAAAAGATATTGAAAACTCTAGAAAGAGCAGAGAAGAGCAGCAGATGATTTTGTCTGGAGGTTGAAACTCATGGTGAACAGTTGCAGGAAATGGGTATGTCTAGTCTAATGAAGAGAAGGACTGGAGTTGGCATGGTAGCAGTCTTTTAATATATCAGAGGTAGTACAAAGAAGAGGGGGATACGAAGGCAAAACAAGAAGTAACAGAAGGAAAACTCAAAGAGAAATGCAACCTAGAACTAAGAAGAAATTTCTTGACAGTGAGAACAATTATTCAGCAAATGGCGAATGCCTTCAGAAGTTGTGCGTGCTCTACCACTGCAGATTTTTAAGAAGAGATTGAACAGCCATTTGTCTGGAATGGTATAGGGTTTCCTACTTGAGCAGGGGTTTGAACTTGAAGACCTCCAAAATTCCTTCCAACTCTGTTATTCTGTATTCTGTAAATTAGACTTCAAGTTTGAGACTTATGGTCAAGTACATCTGCTCATTCATGCAGTCCAGCAGGTTACTGAGTCGTACTCCGTAGGCTGATATTTCAGCAGATCAGCATCTCATCTTGAAATACTTAGCAATTGCTTTTAAAAATACAAAACTATGAAAGAGATCTCACAAAATCATATTTTTAGCATTTTGCTATACTTGAGTGTCTATAAAATAGCAATAACACATAATCTTTAAACCAGATGCTGTGCTTTGCTTCTCAATTTTTTCAATTACCTACCTTGTGTTGTTCAAGAGAAAGACTTGCGTGAATTCAAATCCTTAATTATAGGACAATATTCTTCAAAGTGTCTTTT
Source organism: Oxyrhabdium leporinum (assembly GCA_032468155.1). Classification (NCBI taxonomy): domain Eukaryota; kingdom Metazoa; phylum Chordata; class Lepidosauria; order Squamata; family Cyclocoridae; genus Oxyrhabdium; species Oxyrhabdium leporinum. Next base: position 272,406 of record JANHFL010006796.1, on the reverse strand, counting down.
ACTATGTTAAATTTCTATGCTATTAAAGTTTAATAAGAACTATAGTCTAGCAGATGAACGCATCTGGCTGAAGAAAGTTGTTTCTTTTCCTGTCTTAATTTATCCCCTACTTGTATGTGTAGCTCAGAGTAACAATTAATATGGGAGAATGTAAGGTCTTCTATAAGCATCTTTGACTAAGAGTAACAGGAATAGCAGAGATCTATGTATGTGATCGTTGTTTTTGATCCTAGTCAGTCTTCTTAGGTTATGTTTGCCACCTTAAGTGTGTGTGTGTGGGGGGGGGGGAG
>JANHFL010006796.1:217166-245286 GCA_032468155.1 Oxyrhabdium leporinum | reverse complement strand
TGCCTCCTCCCCCCCCCCCCCCCGGGGTTAGAAAATGTCCTGGATTTACCAAAGTCAATAATGAATAAGATTGCCTATTCTAACCAAAGAAAACCAGCAACTTGCCTTGAAGTACAAAGCAGCTATTTTCTGAGCAAAGTAGGACATGAACATGAAGTATATTAGAAGGTGGTGGGGGAAATCCACCCACATGACTTCTCAGGCAAGACTGTTACATTCACATTCAAATTCACACAGATGGTGGACGAATGTTCCATCAAGGTAGGCAGAAAAGCTCTCATTGTGCTCAGTCAGCAGCACTATTCACACTTATTCCCAGCAAAGTGGGCTCAGTGTGGCATTCTTGGTGTTTTATCTAGAGAGTAGGAATATATATCAACACAGTGAAATTCATCTAGCGTTATATCAATTCATGAAGTGATTTAGAAATGTGTTCATTTCTGCCCAGTTATAAATATAAATGTACCAAGGAATTCTCTGGAACTGGACAGTGGCATGAAAATTGTCCCCCCTTGTCAACCAGGACCTGAATGTGTGAATCTCTGAAACAAGATCTGGGTTGATTTTGAGCTCTTTCCAGATAAAGTACACACGTATGTACAAATGTACGTATGCAAAGTAAATGTACATCCCCTTAGCTAAGACTGGTTGAATCTAAAATTTGCAACTCCTGCTGAAATACAACCAGTATAGTTAGGTGGTTTAATTGTTTTAAAAAAAGATTTACATCATACTTGCTTCTCTTTATAAATAGACAATGACTGAGACTCAGCTATAACTGTTGAGCTTTCTTTGGAAAAGGAAAAGTTTTTCCAGGCCAATTTTGGTTCAGTTTATAGATAAATTCATATGAGAGACATTATTGACACCGTTAATGCCTTCATGTGAAATCAGGTACTAATGAAACTGTCATCGGGTCCAACAGGTTAGAACTGCAGCTTTCAGAATGCTGTGCAGATTAAAATCCCGGCTACTGTCATCCCATCTTATTTGGAAGAATTCTAAACTGTGGGAATTATTTTTAAAATGCTCCAGCTTTTGTAATCTTTTTGGGAGAAAGATGTAACATTATTCATGCCCTGAATTTGTCTTCATGGAGAGACAAATCCTTCAAGATTTCCAGTTTTAGGTTCCTTTATTAAATACATTTCTCCCCCTTCCCCCAGGCCTTTCCCAGTTGTGGAGAATGGTCCTAATTGGGTCAAAGGATGGCTTAGAAAGTGTCTAACTATCATGAATGTACAAAGGATTGTTTGGAACACCTGTCTTACTGGGAAGAATAAAGGCCCGACTACCATCAAGCATAACTACTTCAGTATCCCAGGATTTCCAAGGAAGAGAGAGATTCTTTCAGTATGACTGACTGCCTTAATCCTGTCAACAGAAATACAAAAAGGTAGGAGAGAAGGTTTCATAAAGTTCCTGGTTTGCCCACTTACTTACTTTCCATCTCAAGATGGAATCCAACCAGCATTCCTTTTTTCTGGGACAAACACCACTCAGGAGCCACATTAGTATGAAATTGGCCTTTAGTGGGGAAAAACAAACGTTAAGGTTTCATACTGTAGTTAGTTACTTTTTGGAGATTTTCAACCATTCAGTAAAGATTCTTTCTAGCTGTCTGGAGGTAGGGACTGGTTTGAAATATCCACACATGCTGATGTGAAGATGTAGCACTGGTTGGATTAAGGAAGTGATGCTTTCTTCCTTGGCTTTGTTCTCATCCATCAAAAACTGTTTTGTAAACTTCATGTTTGCCTTTGGCTAACTACCTGAAGTGGGAGAAAGGGTTGAATAAGAATTTCTTATTCCGCTCCCTAATCCACAAACATGTACTGGAGGGGAATGATCCTTTAGTGAAAAATATTTTAAAAGCAAATTCTAAAAATGTTTCCAGTTATGGCAGCAGTGAGACAGATAAATATACCTGTTACTATTAGCTCATAGAGAAACAGCCCTATGTGGACTGCATGGATATATGTCCGATATTGCAAACTGCCTGAAAACTGAGTAACCTGCAGACACGTTTTGTGTTAAAAGAAACCACTTCAGAGAAGAAGCTGGCTTAGAAGAAATGACGACTATGTTAGAGGATAGTAGTAATCTCAGATGTAAGTTCAGTGTTTTCTGTACTGGCTGTGAGCCAATAAAAAGGCAACAAGCATAGTGTCCTACATGATTAATGGAGATTAGAGTGGTCTGAATGACAGGACAGATTGGGGTGTGTCACAGTTGGAGAAAGTGCATAGGTTCAGAGGCGTGAAAGCAGACATTAGTGTGCGTGCATGCAAGTATACTTAAGTTGTGAGGATACCAAGAAGGAAAGGAACTGTCTCCTTGCCTAAAACCTAAGTGTACCTAAGCAAGAATGGAAGGGGAGGGACAGAACTGGAACTGAGAAGAGCAAACGTGACAGCCCAAGAATCTAAGGATCAGTCCCTTTCCTGCTCCTGTTTCCCATTCTCTAGAAAGGAAAGACTTAGTAATGGCCAGTCCAAGTTACACCCCTACTCTGGAGACAACAAACATATGACAGAGGAAACAGGTAGTGTTCTGGACATTACTTCCTTAGTGTATTTGCAAGTGGATTTGGTTGTTGTTCCTCCCACTAAAATATTTTTTTTATCAAAACAGTCACAAAAGAAGGGGCTGGGAGAGGAGAAATGCCAGTCGGAACTGCCAGTGCAGTAGCAACAGCAGCAGCAGCAGCGGGGTCTCCTCTGAGCTCAAACTACTTGTAGTGCCTGAGGAAGAAAGGTCAAAATTTAAGAATCTTTGTTTTAAAAAAGGAGATAGCACAATGCTTTCTTTCCCCTCTGCCAAAACAAAACAAAAACCAACAATAATAAAAAGAAAATGAGAAAATGTGGAAAACGATTCTACCAAAAAAAAAAAAAAATCAAATTAGGAAATTAAAAACCATCGCCTGGAAAAAGAGGTGGGCGCACTTCACTGGAGGCCCTCGGCTGAGGTGCCTGCATCCCCATCATGGCTGCTGGTCTCAAAGTTGTGCTCCACACCCATGATGTCTGGCTCCATTTTGCCACTGTCATTGATGAAGGTTGTGTAGGCGTCGCCTTCAGCCATCAGTAGTTTCAGTTTAGGCATCCAGCTCTTACGGACAACACGTCGTGCATTTGTGCACATATCAGCAGCAATTGCATTCATCTCGCTCTCCTTGAAGTTTGGGGCAAAGTTCTGGCAATAAACTGAAGGAAGAAAATGAAGGCCATCTTAATCATGGTTGCTACAGCAGCAAGTAGGAATGTTCCCATGTCTCTTTGCCTCTGTTTCTACCCCCAAGACCTACTCATGCTTGCAAAGACTCAGGGCCAAGTTTAAAACTTTAGCACGAACTGGGAGAAAGGGCTAATTTCAAACTTTTAAATCTGGCACTACATTTATCTGTGTGGTATACAAGCCTTATAGATTTTGATAACTCAAAGAGACTATATGCCAGCTAGATTTCCTAGGTATCCCCTTTCTTTCAAGTGGGAAGTACTAGTTTGCTCCTATATCTTATTCACTCTCCCATACAAATATTTTGAAGAGACACTCACACTTCACAGCATGCAGCACTCGGCTGTCGAGAGGTTTCCGGCTGGGGTCATTGGTGGAGGAACGGATTCCAGTGCCACAACTGTTGGCAAGGGTGTTCCTAGCAATGGTCAGAAGGTAATTAAAATGTTATTACACACTGTGTATTACTGTGTTCTTCCTCTAATGGCTAATTCTGTCCACTTGTATACTATCTGTCTTTAGCGGAGTCTCAGTTCCTGTTTTGTTCCTTGGGCCTAGCACTACATCTCCAGAGCAGAAAGGAACACTGGGATGAAAAGGAGTAAACACACAGGAAGAGACACCCACACCCACATACTTATTTCTCCATAGCACAGAAGATCATTTACTCACCGGTCAAAAAAGGATGCTAGTAGCCGCCTGAGAAGCACTTTGTGCCGTGTCCCAGCACTAACATGGCAATTCATCAACTGTGCCCGAGTGATGTACACATTAGTACCTGAAGAGAAACAAAGCCTGTTGTGTACATTCAAATGCATCTTATCAAGCACCACGTCGAACACTTTATGTAGGAGACAAAAGATAATGCGGTTAAGGTGAGATTCATCCCATTTCTTGCTGCTTCCAATATTGTGATGCCACCCGGTGGTTTGGCAAACAGGCCACTTTACTTGATAGCTTTGATACAACCAAGTCAGTTACACAAATGACTTCTGTAGTACGGCACATGATCTGTTTGGGAGTCATATCTGTGGCTAGGAATTTTAGTGGCTTGCAGATATCCAGAGGACAAAGTCAAACTCAAGCAAGAGCTTTGAAATTCTAAACACAGAATTGCTTGCAAAACGATTATTTTGCTGGGCTGAAAGAAGCCTGCATTTTGGAAACCCAATCCTTAGATCAAGTAGAGTAAAGCTTTTGGAATGAGCACAGAGGCAGGAGCTGCTAATATGACTAACTGAACTGGGGCACTTCTTTTCCTACTCAGTGCTGGCCACCAATCAATAGGTGGTGTTTCAGTCCCTTGTAGGACAATGGAAAGCCATAAAAACCAATTAACAATATGTCACATTCAGAAACTATACACATTAAAAAGTAACAATGGAGTTATTTATAGATCATTTTTAACTGATGCCATTGAGCATATCTGCAACGATGAACTATTGACATGCTTTGGACAAGCTATCCTCACAACTAAGTGAACTCCAAGTCCATATCAACATGTACAGTTACACCCATTTCAGTGGAAAAAAAGACATGCATAATTTTACCTTGTTATTCATTTTCCTCAGTTCTCTTTTCCATTGCTCAGTATTCTGACATGTACAAGGTGCCGTAACAGGTAATGCCAATACGGGTAGTCTTCGACTTACAACAGTTCATTTACTGACGTTCAAAATTACAACGGCACTGAAAAAAATGACTTACGACCATTTTTCAGAGTTAAGACCTTTCCAGCATCCCCATGATCATGTGATCAAAATTCAGATGTTTAGCAACTGGTTCATATTTATGACCCTTTTGTGACCTTCTGACAAGCAAAGTCAGTAGGGAAACCAGATTCACTTAACAATCAGGTTACTAACTTATCAACTGCAGTGATTCACTTCACAACTGGGGCAAGAAAGGTTGTAAAATGGGACAAAATTCACTTAACAAATGTCCCACTTAACAATGTTGGGCTCAATTGTGGTCATAAGTCGAGGACTACCTGTACTCTTTCCTTTCTTTAATTTTGGGAATTAAAGGCATCTTTAAATAATGTTAACTCAAATTTTGACTCTACTGAAACATAATTATCAGGACTGCTTTTCATTTAGACAAAAATTAATCCCCCAAAGAACAGAGTGAATCTTATGCAAGAGGTAAGCAAGCTTCTTCTTATTTACTGAAACCAGTTTCAACCCTGAGGAGTCCTACCTATCACAAGTTCCAGTTTCTCAGCTGGGTCACCCTCGTCGTACAGCTTTGGATGGCATCGGTTTCCAATCTGGTTGATGAGTTCTGCAGGCAGTGAAGCTAGGTCCTGCCGCACTCGTATCCGGTTGCGAGACTCTGACTGCACCTGATCTGGCAGTGCTTCTACTTTTTCTGCTGAAAAAAGGGGGGGGGGAAAGGGACAGGAGGAAAATTGGAGAAAGTGTTGAGCAAGATATGAAATGAAGGTACCAAAGCTATCCTTCTCTTTGAAATATTTAAACTCTGGAACTACATTTGCAACTTGCTCTTGAAGAGTATTCTTAAAGAGCTCAGAAATTACTGCATCCTTTTTTAAAAAAAAAAAATGGAATCACAACCACCACCTCTTCCTCTTCCTGGAACAGAATGTCTTTTAAGAGCTTATGTTTCAGTCCCCTTTCCATAAAATATTGTAGTCTAGCCGTATTCCCTCATTATAACAAGAAAGGCAAAGATGTGCAATGCTGACAGGTGGAGAAAATCTACTATCACTGGATTTATTTATTCATTTCAAAAAGAGATTGCTATTCGTCCTCCTTGTCCATATTTATAGGGTACATTCTGAAAATATTTCACAACTTTTCAGTACCAGGGAGTGCATGCTGAAGACCTGGAAGCAATCAGGGAGGCTGAAAATTGCAGCTTTTCTACGGTGATTAGACCCTCAATACATATTTTATTCTTTATTTTCAAAAAATAAGTCATATGCTATTTTTTCAGCAAAGATATCATACAATGCAATACTTTAAAGCTATCTACAAAAACAAACTAATAAAAAATGAAGGACATATGGTGCAGTAGCTGTGAAGCAAAAACAGCTTGACAAAGACTGAAAAAAAGAAAAAGTCCTCAGTTGCCTCTTACAAAGATCATGTGGAGTGCTTAAAGCGCCTCTGATAAGGCGCAACCCCAAAATATTAAAGTTAAAATAGAGAAAGACTTACTAGTTGTACAGATCAAGCTGGCCCAATCTCAGTAAAGTCCCTTCAGTCAACCCCCGAGACTGGGCTGCTGGACTATTGAGCCTTTTAGGTAAAAAAGAGAGAACGGCTTGGATTTGGGTGGAAAATGAACAAGCAAGTTGTGGATGGCCCAAATGTATATATTATAGAAGAATGCTAGCTCAGGCCTGTCAATAAGCAACAAGAATATTCTGCACTCTACTATTTCTGTTATTTCTGAATTTTCTTTGAAGGCAGCACTGCTAGTTGTGTTTATAAATCACCAAGGCAGAAATGACAACTCTTGACTTTGCGAAACTTAAACATTCACTTTCCAGTAGACATTTTTATTACTTGTATTTCAGAAGATCTCCCAATCCCTGAGCAGAGAAGACATGAAAATGTCCAGAAGACACAAGTTCCCATCATCACTATCGTAGCATTCTGTTTGATATTCAACGTTGCAGTTGCTCCTGCCCCTTACTTGATGTGTTCAGGTGGAGGCTGACAGCCCTCTGTCATGGATACTGACTTCCTGCATTAAGCAGGGAGTTCACTTTGATGACTTACCTTGTCTCCTCCTATTTTAATTTTAATTCTATGAGCAAGAGAACAAAAGTCACCCACAGCAAAAAATATCTAGCAAAATGTAGGCCATGTAGCTTGGCCTCAAAGTATGGACTCAAAGCCTTGCTTAGTCTGTTACTTTCAAATATACTACCACTTTACAAATATTATTTATACCATTCCTCTAGGCTGACATTATTAGTAGTATTTGGAGATTTATTTCTAATTATTCCTAGTTTAAAATCCTTCTTGGGATTGCTTCACTTCTTTCACTTCTCTCTCTTACATACATAAAAACAAACCACACACACACATACAAAATGTATCAGAACACATCCACTTGTTTCATATTGATCAATTGCAATATGCACAAACATCCCTCATGTCAGGAATCAAAAACAGCCCCCCCTCCTTTTGTTCTATTGTATCCTATTCTTGGAGATTGCAGTTTTCTTGGCAAACTTTTTCAGAAGTGGTTTGCCATTCCTTTCTTCCTAGAGCTAAGGGAAAGTGACTGGCCTCAAATCCACCCAGCTGGTTTTGTGCATAAGGCAGGACTAGAACTCACATTCTCCCAATTTCTAGCCTGGCACCTTAATCACTATACCAAATTGGCTCTCCAGCTGGATGGCTACTGAACATTTCTGCTGTCCATATGATTCAAAAAGCAGCATAGCCATGCCTCACTTTTTAAACAATAGAAGTGAACATATTCAACATGTATCAGCTTTGGCAATAAATGTAAAGTTAAGCAGACAATATGCAAAGCTGAGATTGAAAGATTCTGTTGTCATCTTACCTTACTATCCAACCTACAAAATCTCCCTTGCATCTCATCTCTGTGAATATTCTGATCAAAACAGGGGTAAAGCACAATACACTCCCTTTCCTTTATTTAAAGCAAGCAGAACACAGTCACAATGCTTTTTAACAGTCCACGTGGGATACTCACCTGTCTGCCCTACATTCATCATGCTGTACATTGTGTACATATTGCAGATTTGTCGGTACTGCTCATCGGAGCCTTCCTCAGGTGCATCTTCCTCTTCATCTTCTTCATTATGATAGGAACTGGGGCTGTCACTGGTGTAAGCACTGGAGGTGCCAGGGCTTGTCTGGTCTGAAGTACTGGGGCCACTGACCACGCCTGCCCCTCCACCTCCCCCCGTTAGTGCTGCCTGTTGTTGCTGCTGAGCCTGTTGCTGTTGTTGCTGCTGGACCTGTTGTTGTTGCTGCACTTGCTGCTGAGCCTGCCGGCTCCCCCCGCTCAACTCCTGCTGGGAGGAGATCTTGGCCATTTTGCGGCTGCCATTACTGCCGCCACTACTCCCTTCCTTCTGGCTGCTTTCCCAGAGCCGCTTAACCACAAATGTGCATTGGACAGAGTCTGAGTCCTGTTGCTCTGTCTTTACACGAGACACCAGGGGTAAGGGCGTATTGCCAGAAGGCCAGGTGGATGTCTGTGCCACAGGGCTCTGTGGCTCAGAGGAAGGCGCCTCCTCAGTGTGCAGGCCTTGCGAGTCACAGCTGGGTGAGCTGACCTTCAGGAAGAACTCAGTCCCCTTTTCCATAATCTCCTGGATCTGCAGGAAGCCTGCTGTGTACATGAGCAGAAACTGATCACCCACATTCATGCTTAGGCGGCCAGTGTAGCAGAAACTAAGGATCTGCTGAAAGGATTGAGGTTGCACTGCAGCAGGAAGCTCTACCACAGTGCTCTTGCTGTTGTTGAAAAGGTCCCGGAAGTAGCAGCTGCTTGCAGCCAGCACAGCTCGGTGTGCCTTGAAAGCATGGCCTTTCACCACCACTGAGACATCACAATATAGCCCCTGTAACCGCTGCTCGTTCAGGCATTCCAAGATGCTATTACCAAAGTTGGGGATCTCCATCTGGAGAAATTGAGCCATCCTCCTCTTCTTCTCCTCCTCACCCAGATGGGTACGCTGGAAAAAAGAATAAGGAGCCAGAGAAGTTAAATGTGGAATGGACATGGAAAAAGAGCAAGAGAAGGAGATGGGCCAGAGAGAGAGAGAGAGAGAGAGATCAGCCAGAAGTGGGCAATGTTTTGGCAGCCTCAGGTCACCCTTTGTAAAAAAAAAATAGCCGTGGGCTACAGTGGACAAGGCCTTGAAGTGGTGAGGTCATGCAAACAGAAGAAATAGGGTTTGATAGAGCATTTTTAAAAGGTGCTTTTAAATGTTTAAATCAATCTGACAGCTTATACCTCTTTCTTTGGTTTTCTGTTCTTCTTTCTTTCCATCTCCACAATTTGATACTTAGCTGCCAAATTTTGATAGTGTGATCTCCAGGGCCTCTGTAGACCACAAAAAAAGGGGTTCATAGGCCATATGAACCCTAGGACCACACTTTCCATTAAGGAGGTAGCAGAAGTGAAGTAGTCCACGCAATCAACCGTTTTACATCCTCTCTCTAGAAATGGAAGCATCAGCCTTAGGTCTTAGTTCTTCCTCCAGTTTTCAATAATCAAAAGCACTAAGTCATTTATTTAAAGACTTTGTGTATCATATAAACCCAAACCTCTGACAAAATGTAATTAGGCTCTGCTTTAACCAGACTCATATGGAATGTTAGGCACCAGTTTACTTACCTTGTTCATATCCATAGGAGAGTTAATTTGAGATTAGCCTGCATTCCTAGCCATCAGCAAAGAGATGGGGAGTCTAGAGCAATTGTTGTCAGGGTTCCAGCAAAGTCCCCCTCTTCCATTCAGCACTCATAAACCAAGTTATCCAAATAAGAATTTATTAGAGAAACCATGTTGCCACATCTGGGAAAAACCTGAATCTGAAGCCCCAGATTTTTCCCTCCCCAAAGGAAATTCAAAGATCGACCTCCCGGTCATCCCCAATCCATTTCCAAATCAAACGGAAGTCTTCCTTCTGGCACTCCTCTTCCAGGTGCAAGTTGATATGTCTTTGACTCTCTGGGGAAGAATGTTGTTGTGTCTATACTCCCCTGCTACATGTGAATATCCCCTCTCCAAATTTCCCAGGCACTAAAATGTGGCAGCCGCAGAGGCCTTTTACAAATATGGCTCCCAAGGCTGACAACTGTAAAATGAAGCTGTTACATCTACATCATAGCTCCTCCACCTGGCCCTCTGATAAACATGGCTGGATGGTGATGAAATGGGGAAGAGAAAAGAAATGGGGGAAGACCAGGACACATTTTCCCTTCTTACTGTAAGAAGCAAACAAACCAGAAGGTGATATAATGTCAGGCAGTACAAAATGGGCCAATATGCTCTCAAAAGATGGCTGCAAACTATATAGTTAAGGCAACTATAGGTTCCCTTGGTCATCTGGGGCCAAAGCACTAAATAAACCATTTAGTTTAATGAGCACCAGACTGAGTGAGGTACATTGAAAAAACATGGCCAAAGTAATTTCACCTCCAATTATACACGTACACACACAATCTCTTTTATAAACTGCTTTAATAGTAACTTTCCCCCCCCCACCCTTTTTTATGATCCTGTAATCCCCTGCTTTGGGGTGGGGTCGAGGTGACTGAGTGGCACTGTGTGTTTATGGCCAGATGCCTTTCCTGATGCCTAAGCGGAATTCGCAGCAGATATTCTCTCTTTGCAGTCTGAAAGAGAAACATCTGTCACTGCCTAGGATTGAACTCTCAACCTTCCGAGTCACTTCTATGCCACCAAGCTGCTCAGCTTTACTAGTAGCTTTTATTTTGACCTGAGGGAATTATTTCACAAATATTATAAAGAAATTAATATATAAATAAATAATAAAAGAGCTACACTGGATTTGTCTGCAAGCATGAAATTTAAAATGGTTCCAATATTTGCCATACTTTGGGCACATTTTAGACTTCCATGGCAATTAAAGCAACCAGAAATAAATAGTATTTGTAGTCCATTCTTATTATGCGATTCCCCCTTTTTATAGTATTCTGGTCATTTAAACAGAGAGCAGCATGAGAAACTTCACAACTCAAGTTTCTTCTTTTGATATTAATGAAGCAGGAGTTATGGAAAAAGGAAAGATTTAAGCTTTTTATTAATCTTGGTTAAAAACAATCCAATGTGACAGCAGTAGAATTGTGCTGAAATAAATATGCCAGCTTTGCCACTGTAAAATAACCATGCATAATAAGCAGGTTGTAATCCAGCAGCAATGGTGATCTGCAAACCCAGTGAAGCTTCCTACCTATTACCTCCAGAAAGGACAGGCTCTTATGAGCATATCGATCTTCCCTGATAATAGCTCAGAGAACTCTAAATCATGACACTGTCTTTTTAGGACAAACAATGTGTGTGTCAGAGATAAGACACACCATGAATGTAAATGAAAGCTTGGGCTAAAAACAGACATATTTTTTTTATTCTCACACACCATTTGCAACTGGAGGGCAGATTAATGCTGGGTGGAATATTAAATATCAAAAAAATTAATGGTGTTTGTTGTTGTCCTTTATTCTTTCACTAGAGAGACACTATGACCCAAAAGTTTCCTGCTGCAAATCACACAGAAGAGAGAAATTAGTCTGCAAGGAATGACAATGCAGCTGAGGACACAGAATAGGTACACAATGGACTGTTGCTTTTAAAAATTCCCAATTCTACTAAAAGCTTGGGTGTGAAACAGTGCTTTACAGTTATTTGGAGATGGTTGGAGCAGAACAATACAACAAGATAATCCTCCCTACAGAGTTTATTCAGAACACTGGCACTGGAAGTGACTAAGATTTCTGCTCCATATTCGGATAGCATTAGGTAAATGGCTCCCTCCTTCCTGCAAAGCTTTAAAACTGCTACCGTAGCAATTTTTGGAAGAAAATATAAAGAGGGAGAAAATAAAAATCTTTTATGCAGCTTTTTACAAAGCAGTACTGAAACATCTTCAATATGAATTTGTAATGGAATAGACTTTGTTGTTTTCAATTGAACATTTATCAGAATCAGACAAACATTCACACATTTTGAATGCTGAGCATTCAATTTCTTAAAAAATCAGTTTTAATTTACTGCAGTATAAGTTTCTGAGGTGACAATTTGCTGAGGATTTCACCATCTTTTCTAGAAAATGCAGGACACCCACCAGAAGCATAAGCATATTCTGCAAATAGAAAATCCTGGCAACCGTTTGGTAAACTTCTGGTCTTTATCCTTTTTTTTAACCTACTCAACCAGAGATATAAATATCTAATAATAAACAAAGATATAAAGACTGGGGACTACATATAGGATGAAAGGCAAGGCTTCCATTCCGAAAGTATCTTTGTGCTGTTTCTATGATAGGAGAAAAATCTCAGTGGGAAGGAGGGGAATTGAGGGTCATTTGCAGTATTAATTCAATCTTTTCTTGGGCACCATAATTGGAAGTGTGTCACTGGCTTAGAAGCCTTCCACTGTGAAATGGCAATCATAAATCCTTATTATTATTACATTACAAATGATCCTTATTTACACCTATGTTGATCATGACAGCATTTGTTGAAGTACAAATATTACAGTGTATTGTTAACCCACATGATTTTTACATAGTTTTTAAAATGATTTTATCCTGAATGTTTGATTTTCAATTATCAAGACAGCATGAACATGTTATTCTTTTAATACTACCATTAAAAAGGATATCAATACTGATATCAATCATATCAAGGATATCAATCAAAGCTGATAAACTAGACTGATTATTCTTAACTAAACACAATGAATTGGGTGACCAACATTCATATCTTGGTTAGAGATCTGACACCGTGCCATTTTTATACCACTTTCCATTGCACAAGTTCTAAGGAAAAATGTTTAAGTAGCCCAATGGGAAAAAAAAGTATAGGCACAAAGCAGTTTTGTTACCTGAATATTATATACTATTTTGGGTTTCATTGCCTCATCCTTTCTATGCTGGTTTATTTAATGGCCTATAGACTTATATGAAAACTTAGAAAAAGACAGTATAGCCTTTACAGCGCTGCCTGTCAAAATTTTCTGGCTAAAGATGATTGTTCTGCTGAGACAAATATAATTACAATGGAAAGAGTTGGGTGATAGAACCAAATCCTTAAATAAAACAGAGATTCTGGGTTTTGGGGGTGGGGGGGTGTCCCTTCCAACCTGAGCTATTGTTTTCTCATAACTGTCAAATGAAGCCAAGTAGGTAAGTGTTTCATCTTTATTGTATCTGTTTCTATAAAGTTTAAACAGAGTTTTCACTATGTTAGAAGACTAAGCATTTCAGCAATGCTACAGTTCAGCTACTACTTGTATTCTTGCAGGAAGAAGGATAAACTGGGTGGAGGACAATTAGTGCCAAGTCAAAATATGCACATGGAAGGTGGCAAAACAGATTATATGTTATAAATTATTTTCTCGATCCTGGTTCCCTAACCCTGATCTTGTAAATCCACTGCACTCTCAGAGTCCGACTGAATCAGTAAATATTTTGCTGTCTAAGATAGAGAGATAAAGTCTTTGACTTAAAAACAATGCCTCAGTTTCTATCCAAGACTGCTTGAAGTCTGAAGATAAATAATTCCGTTTCTCCATGAATCATAAGCACAGCCATGTAAATAATGATACCTGTGGGAATACATGGAGTAAACAGCCATGAATTATATAACATTAGAAGATTTGGGATATTATTTAAAATAATGGGTATGTAAAACACCTGAAATGCAAAAAGGTCCATTTTGAATTCCAACACTTTCAGATGAAAGAAGCTATTATTCTGAATTTAATACAATGGCTTTAGGCTCAAAATGGGGTGCTTTGAATTCAGTTCACAATTCAAAAAACTTTGGGTGCCACTACTTTCCAAATGACATACATACAGGTAAGTAGAACAGGTTCTTCAAGTAAATTGTGGCAGGAACTTTTGCTGCGATTATCAAAGATACATTTTTTAAAAATCTGGAGTACCCTCTTTGAGGTCATCCTCAAATTACATAATTTTCTAAGCGAAGCAGTAGTTTCTTTTTCCATTATTTTCATCCATTTCAGAAAAAACTATTTCACAAGGTATCAAGAGGGACAAATTACTGTTTGCTAACTATGAGGTGAAAAATTGCCCCAAAGATGCTTTTTCAAAAGTAACTGGACTTTCTTTCTTTTTCCTTGAAGAGAAGTTAAATGGCATCAAATATCACTTCTCTAGAAGATAGAACCACAGTATTGTCTACAGTATTATTTCAAATGTAAACCTGTCACTATTCTGCAGAGGTAATCCACTGCCTTCACCTCAAAATATTACTAATTCTAACATTATTTAAAGTTTAGTAATAATGTAATTTAATTGAGTGTGGCTTAAACAGTTGGGCAAACAGGGACATATGATTTGTAGCTTATAATTTAGCATTACATATTTATACAGCCACTGCATCTTATTCAACAAATCATGATTCAGACATATTGTAACTTAGTGTACTGTGTAAAACCAGTCAGTAACAGATAAAGGATTTACATTTTTTTGCATTAGGGCTATGCAGCACTTGTATATAATCTTCAAAAAGTATTTGATACTACTAGAAACAAATATAGGACCTCATGAAGTACCTTAGGGCAGCTGCATCTTTTCCCAGAATCACTGAAATACTTTTGGTGATCAAATCCAAATCACTGCACATCTATATTGTTTTGGTATGTAGAATTTTAATCTACAAAACATGGGGGCTTGGCTTTACTCAAGGTAGCAGGAATAATGACATATTCCAAATATCAGTCAATTTTGGCACAAAACCTTCAGGACTCTGCTAAAATGCTGAAGATGGAAAGGAATTTCACCTTTCAACATGGCAATGACCCAAAGCATACTTCCAAATAAACAAAACAGCAGCTTCACCAGAAGAAGATCTAAGTTTAGGAATGGCCCAAAACTCATAACCTGGGCCTGGATCAACTGATATGTTATATTAAAGGTGGAAAAAATTCTAAGGTGATTTACCTTAATCTGATTTTTTTTAACATCTCAAAAACATGGCATGTTAACAAGGGTGTGAAGACTTTCTATAGCCCGTGTAGTCAGGAACCAGGATCAACCCTTCCTCTATAGCACTGATTTCCTGATTTAAAACATTGTTCCTGAAATAGCTAAAATTTATTCTGATAAAAATAGGCTTTAATTACTGAATCACAAAATAAAATCTTGATCTTATGTAGAATGATTGAATGATCACCTATATTTTTCTAAACAAGGATTATAGACTGCATTAGTTAAACAAAGTTAATGTTTGTAAAACACCCAGAGCTGCCTCCAGATGAGATGGGCGGCATACAAATCCAATAAATAATAAATAAAATAAATCAAAATCATTAATCATGCCGTCATAGTAATGTGACCTGTTTTTGTTTAGAATGTTGTATGAAAAAACCAGTATGGTTTCTTACTTACTGTTTTATTGTATAATGTTATATGAACATTATACAATTTTATCTTAGTAACATGGGAACCTGTCATTCTTGTGCATGATTTACTATGAGACATAAATGCAGTCACTGTGACTTATTCAACAAACCATGATTAAATCACTCCATGGGTTAACAATATTAAATTCAATCAGCATGACAAATATTGCCAACAATAATACTAGGACAAGTGCATATTTTCCACTTCAACTGAAGGGTGAGAATTCTTTTACCAGTGCTTGACCAACTGCTGTCAAGTAGTCCCAATTACAAGTAATCCAGACTAGCCTATCAATATAAGAAAACTCTTCCTTCCCTTCTTTTGTTCTACTGTTCTATTGTCACTCAGAAAGCCTCTGCTCTTTTATACCCTTCATGCCAGCCACCTGGCTCAGACATTTGATACTACCCATTTTTTGGAAAAGAAGTTATAGCAAAACCAAGGAACTAAGGACAATTTATGCATTTAAACCAAACCAAACCAAAATATAGTAGAATGCATCCTCCCAGAACAAAAATCACTGTAGATCACTCTCTATGTTTGTCCTTATTCCAATATACAACCAGGTCTTCCAGGTCTAGCAGACTCACGATATCAAGCTGGTTTGCAAGAATGTCGCCACCAAACTTTGCAGGCTATCTCATTAGCCAGAAAAGATAGTGAAATAATTCATGATGAAAGTTAAAACCTGCGTCATAAGAAAAGCTGAGACTCAAGATAATACCACAGAAATAACTAACAATAGGGAGTAGCCTGGAAATTGTATGCCTTCATTTGATTCATGCACCAGCTTTCTACTCTGGAGAATATTTAAAACAGCAAACAAAATTTCAGAGTACACAAAGGAAGAATTACCTAGATTATGTCCTTGCATAGTCTGTATGCCAAAAACTTCCATAAATTATAAATGTTAGATTGGTCTTTTCTGAATTTACACAGAGCAGCTGTTCTCTGTGGATATACAGTATTATGTTTCCATGTTTTTTCCTTCCTTTTTTCCTCAGTTTTGTTAATGTGAGCACACTTTCTTCTGTGTTCTTATCTGAACAACCTGCTGAGAGGTTAACTGATATCTAGCAAGTGATCACGATCAAGTCAGTTTTGTAGCACATGATGAACATGAAACATCTCAGTTTTGGGTACACTGATTCGTAATATATACAATACTAATCCTGTTAGGATAGGGGATCCATCTTGTCTAATTTCACTAGTGACACAAACTGAAAAATGAGAGAAAAATATCTATAATACTAATTATAGGAAATTGGGGTAAAAAAGTGGCAGACCTGAATTGATTTGAGAGACTGAAGGAATTTTCTTATTGATTTTATATTCCGTCCTGAGTTTATATCAATGTGCTGCATATGCCAACTGTGGTTTTAGAGCAACAGTATGCTGGCTTGCAAAGTAGTCTTTAGATCAGAGACCCTATCTTGCACTGAATCATATGAGTATGCCAGGATAACACTAGACTTTGGATGTGTTTTGGGCATAATGAACCAAAACTGATTGCTTCTTTGTTCTTAGAAAATGTTGCATGTGGCATGAGATGACTAAGGTTGGTTAACATACATTTTCTATACTACCAAAGAACATTATGTAGAAGACTTAACTAGTCAGGTATGTTGGAAGACAATATGGATAGAACCATCTACTAATGATTCCAACTATGGAAGATTGGTACATGTAATTTAAGAGGAGCAAATGGATAAGAGCAAGAATTTAAAAAATGGAATGGAAGGGAGTGGAAAGAGAGCCAGTTTGGTCTAGTGGTTCAGGCACTATGCCTCCAACCAAGAGGCTGTGAGGTCTGATTCCATGTTAGACATGAAAGCTGGCTGGGTAACTTGAGGCCAATCACTCTCTCTCAGACCATAATGTCAGGATCTTTCAGGCTCAGGCAATAAGCTGGTCAGTGAGTATCTGTTGCAAACAAGGGATCAACACATGGCTGATTCTCCCTCCCCCTCCGGCCAAAAAAGAGCAGACTCTGAACTAGCAGGAAAATGCTATGTGAAACAAATGGAGTGGAAAAATGTGTTGTGTATGCAATTAAGAGAAAGGGAAAGGAAATGTATCAAAATATGATTGATTTGGATGCTTATGTTGAAAGACTGAAATAATTACTGAATGATAAAAGGATAGAGATATTCTGAATGTAAGAGACAACACTTTTAGTATAATTTGAAAACAATGGACATAGAAGTACTAACAGTGAAAGTAAAATAACAGAAGGAAGACAAAGTACAAGTCTTGGAAGAAAAATGTTATACTATAGACAGAATGAATGAAATCAAATGTAAGAAAAGACATGGAAGCTGATTAGAAGAGGGTAAAATGAATGTATGTTACAAAGTGTACATGGAGCTATACTAATGAATAATATGAAAAGATGTCTGGTCGAATAAAATTAAATAGGATATGGATGAAGAAAATACATATAAAGAACAACAACTACTAAAAACAAAGAAAGAAACTTTAATGGATATACAGCAAAAATGGAAGCTCTAAATATGTAAGTGAGAGCCAGTCTGGTATAGTAGTTAAGACACCAGAGTAGAAATCTGAAGACCGCGAGTTCGAATCCAGTCTTAAACATGAAGTTATCTGAATGACTTTGAGCCGGTCATTTTCTCTCAGCTCTAAGAAGCAGGCAATGGCAATCACTTCTGAAATTTTGCCAAGAAAATTGTAGGGATCTGTCCAGTTAGTCTCCAAGAGTCAACACTAACCTGAAGGCTTCCCTTCCCTCCCACCAAAAAAGAAGTAATTAAATAAAGGAACAGGTTAAAAGAGGCAAGGAAACAAAGATGATTTTGATAGAAATAATTGTTCTGGAATTGGACGACAAGGGCTAAATAAGGAGTGTCCAACAGAGTGAGTTCAATTAAAAGCAATGAAATAAATTTGCATGAAATGGAAACATGAGAATGTTGGAAAGGGTATTTCAAAAGTCTGTATAGAAATTGCAGTGATATTATAGCCGTACGAAATTAAAATGAGTGCTATAAATGTTAGTGTTTGAGAAAAAATGATGAAAGGATAAAATACTGAGAAAACACTAAATAATAAAGCTGCAGTATAAATGATGTCACTGGAGAAAAGTTAAAAAAATGAATGTGATTTGCCAAGGGTGTGGCTATGCAACATGCTTAACATATATTTGGAAGATGGTATTAAAGAATGCCATTATTATTCTCTTATACATAAGGAAAGATAGCAAAAATTATAGAGGAATTAGTTTAGTGGATGTTTGCAGAGATGTTTGGCAGAATTCTGACTGAAAGGATTTAAGAGCTGACAATGAGCAATATTTGGAAAGTGTGGTATATGGCGTTATGAATGGCAGCTCTTTGGGTCACTGAGAAATGCATGAATGTGAAATGTTATGTATGATTGCTGATTTACAGAAATCATATAAAATCAAGATGAAACACTTGCACAAATAGAAGACTAGTTACTGAATGTAGTAATAGTGGTATATGATAGAAGCAAAGAAGCAGGAAAATAAAGAGAATACTTTGGGAAACGTTCAACATTAAGTAAGGAGTAAGACAAAAATATGTTTGGCTAATTTATGTATTTATTGATAAATATATGTAGTGACATTTGAGGTATTTTGGATACGAATACATATATGAACATATGTGTATTTTTTTATGGAGATCATACAGCATTGCTGGCTGAGAACTAAAAGATTTGTCGTAAATGCGAGTTCTGGCTGACGTCACGACAACACCAGACACAGAAACGGAGGGTTCCATTTCTGTGCTGGCTTCTCGTTTGTGGGCTCCTTAAGGAGCCAAAAGCCGCCTTGGAGGGGCGGTGAAGCTAAGGAGGGGCGCTTGGTGTGGTCACAGGAGAGATCACAATCTCCTGGTGAACCCTCGGGCTATTTCCCTCTATCCCTCTAAGAGGTGGTCTAAGATAGCTGCTATGAACCCCTCAATCGGAAATGATCCTGCAAGGAACTCCATGCAACTTATAAATACGCTTGATAAATAGGTGGGCCAGCTTCCGTGCCGACGGGAGTCCTGGGCAAGCTACGAAGTCGGCTTGTTTGGAGAACAAGTCCACCATGGTCCAAATGACTGTACTTTCCCCACACTGAGGAAGCTCAACAATGAAATCCATAGCTATCTCTTTCCAGGGTCTACCACTTGCTGGAGGAGCCCGGGGGGTTTCCCCGGCCTCGTTTTCATCACTGCACAGATGGCACAGCTTTTTACAATCCTCCATGTCCTTCTTCATCCTTGGCCACCAAAACTGCCTCCGGGCCAAGTGCAGGGTTTTCAAGTAGTCAAAGTGTCCAGCTTGTTTGACTCTGTTGAAGAACCTGGAGCCACAGGCTGTTTGGCACATACAACTTCGATCCCTTCCAGCCTAACCCATCCTTCAGGGTTAGTATCCCCGGGTTGTCTTTATACCACGGGTCAGCTGGCAGCTCGTTTTTCAGTCATTGGGTCATCCCCCCACCGTCTGTGGTTCTCCTATGGGCTGCCTGGCCCCGGGCTAATGCCTGCAATGCCGGCTGTGAAGGAGGAATTTTATTGGGTGGATCACTTCTTCCTGCTTACTGTGGTACTGTGGTTTACATGACAGACGTAGCGCACAAACTTCACATGTTCTTCTAAGGTCTCAGTAAAGATGAGCATGTTGTACAGGTACAAAATGACCCCTTTGTACAGATGCTCATGCAGTACTTCATTTATGAGTTGCATGAAGATGGCCGGGCTCCCTTGCAACCCAAAAGGCATCACTCTGAACTGGAAGCTACCAAGGGGGCAGTTGAAGGCTGTCTTCCACTCGTCTTCTTCCTTAATTCACACTCCGTAGTATGCCTCTTGTAGGTCCAGCTTGGTGAACACCTTCCCCTTGGCCAGGTGGGCCAACATGTCCTTCATGAGGGGGAGTGGGTAGGTGTTCTGCACGCATACGGCATTGATCCCCCTAAAATCTATGCACAGCATCATCGACCAGTCCTCCTTCTCTTTAAAGAGGACTGGGGCAGGCACTTGGCACTTTGTTGGTTGAATAAATCCGTGGGCCAAGTTCTCGTCAATGTTCCCCCATCTCTTTTGGGGTCATGGAGTACATCTTTGGTTTGGGTAGCTTAGCCTCCGGAAAGAATTTGATGGCGCAGTCCGTAGGATGATGGGGTAGCAACATGCTGGCCTCTTCCTCGCTGAATGCCTCTGCTAGGTCTTGGTATTCCCTAGGGATTTGGGGGTCGCCTGGGGGCGGTTGCGAGGCGACTGCGGCCTTCCCGTTTCGTTCCACGTTGTTGTGTGGTCGGGTGGTTTCC
Organism: Oxyrhabdium leporinum; assembly: GCA_032468155.1. Lineage (NCBI taxonomy): Eukaryota > Metazoa > Chordata > Lepidosauria > Squamata > Cyclocoridae > Oxyrhabdium > Oxyrhabdium leporinum. The sequence goes on along the minus strand of JANHFL010006796.1, from coordinate 224,608 downwards.
CCTCCGGTGGTCAGGTGTGGGGGATGGGGCCCTATCCCTATCTTTAGCGCCTGGTAGCCATCCTGTCATGTGATGGATGGTCACCACTTGTCCAACCACTTCAAACCCAGGATGACCGCGCCTCTCTCATTTTTGGCGCCACTATGAAGCAAAGTCTTTCTCTGTGTCGGCCAAATTCCAGCTTCACGAGCTCTGTAAGGAGTGTAGCGGGGGTCCCACCAATTAATGACCCATCAACCTGCTCACAACATGAGTTGGGTCATTTTCTTCGTTCGGATCCCCAGCTTTAGGATGGTAGACAGGTTGATCAGGCAGCGGGTACAGCTCGTGTCAGTGATCGCCTTTACTTCTCCCTGGGCTCCGGTCTTTGGCGCTATTATCCTCATTGGTTTGACGAAGGGGTGGACAGGTTCATTCACCATCGGGTCGTCTTCACCCTCATCATCGCTGTCGTAGATTACAGGTGTCCCTTCTCCCCCAACAGGAGCTCCGCTGATCTCTGCAGCTTGGCACGTGAATCCCGCTCCCTCCTTTATCCAGTGCAGCCTTCTCCCTTGGTTGACCAGGTCCAGGGTTCTAGGCTCTGGCGTGGAACCAGAAACAAGAGGCTCTGGCAGCGCAGCAGGCTCCTCAGTCAGGGGTGAGAGGGCCTCTTGCAGTTCTACCTGCTTCTCCACTGGCCGGCCTCGGGTCCCACCGTTAGTTGGTTTAAGGCCTTGTCGACCCAGCAGTTGCCTTCTAGGTTGGGGTCTTGCTCCCACTGGGCTGGATCGGTTGGCCTGGGCAGTGCCACCCTTCATTCCCCAGGCCTTGACTCACTCAGAAGCTGCTCATTGGGAGTGGTGGAATCCTTCCCCGGTCTGGTAAGGTCTTCACTGGGGGATGTTCCCCCGGCGGTGCTGCCACTCCAGAAGCCGGGCCTGGGTCTGCGGTGAGGCTGGCAAAAAGGAGAGACGAGCAAGGTGAGGGAGGCCCCTTCTCCATAGGGCGGTGTGGCCACATCTTCCGCAGCTCCCGTCCTGACCGAGTGCTGCTGTTCCAGCCTTCGGCGACTGGTCTCAGAGCTTCCCAGGGGCTGGCCAGGTACTTCTTCTGGCTGCGGAAGGTGATGCCGGTCAGGTCAGTGCTTAAGGGGCAGGTTTCCGGTCCGTGGTGTATTGGTAAGCCGCTGGGGAAGGTAAGTTGGCCCAGGAGGCTGTGGGCAGTCGGGAGAGCGTGGGCCTCTTCAGCACAGCTTTGGGCTTGCCTGCGGCTTTTGGAGGCTGCGACTTACCCAGTGAGCCCCTCAGGTTCCAGCTGCTGGCAGTCGGGGAGGGAAAGTCGAGCGACCCCAACTCACCTGGACTCGATAGGCCCCATTTTCTTCTTTGGGCGGTGATCACCGGCTCCCTCAGCCACTTCTCCGGTAGAGGTTCTGCCGGACCTTGGAACGAGCCACGGGACAGTGCGCCCTCCTCCTCTCGGCCTGGGCAGCTCTCAGTCTGCATCCGGGTGCTGGCAACGGCAGTTTGCTTCCTGGTTGAGCGCCTTCTGCTGCTGCTCCGATCAGCCGCCTTGTCCAGGCATGTCCCTTGAGGGCCTGCCGCTTGTCCAGGCATTCCCCCCCCCAGCTCCGTCTGTCTCACTCCCTTCCTTTTCTTCCATTTTTCCATCTTCCCTGAGTCTTCCGACTCCTTGGGGTGTACAGGGAACGGCCGGGGCTCAGGAATGTAACTCCGATTGGAGCAAGGTTTTCTGGAGTACTGGCTTAATGTCAGGTTCCAAGTAATGCATCCATCATAAAATGAATTCCGAGAGATTCCTATTCCTCAAAGAACAATTTTATTTAGTCACACCATCTTGGCACTAACTAGTGGAAAGCCAGTACTGAAGTTCCTGGGCTTTCCACGTCACTATAAAATTTTCTCAATTTTTCAAAACAATAAGTCACATTGTCCAACAGGGATGCAAACTGGTTGCTTGGAGATTTCTATCCTCCCTCCTCTGGTTAACTGTCATTGGAATGCGGCTGACTCACCAGCCAGCTATGTTGTTATGACTGGCAACTCCATCCACCTCAGCTATCCCCCCTTTTTCTCTCAAGTGTGTCAAGCTGAATTCACCTGCATAACCCAATCCACAATCTAACCAAATTCAGGCTTGACAATAGTCTGCAACAAGAATACAGATCTTAAAATTAATGTTTCAAAGACTAAGTACCGGTAGTTATCTAAGTATTTCTTAGTCACTTTGCAACATTACAAAACTTAATGCGGCCCGCCATTGTTTGCTTAGATTCTAACAGCCGAAGAGCAGAATATCAGGTGACACAAATTCTCTATTCTTTGCATCCATAAATTAGGACCATCCAGGATTATAGTTACAAGCAGCCTTTCAGAGAAAGGCTATCTGATTTTCTATGAATAAAAAACCTGATTAGCCTGCAACCATAAACCTAGATGCTTTGAGTAACAAGTCTGGCCAGGTGGATCTCAGAAAAGGTCTGGCCCTAAGTGGACTGTGAATTTTGTCATTTGTCAGGCAGAGTAATCCTTTCAATAATTGTAAGCCTGAACTGGGAATGTAAAATCAAAGATCACAATCCCATGGAGTACTGTATCAAACTAAAAGTGAATGTAATCCCCATCAATTATTTATGCTTAGCTCCAAATATAGGAAGACTATATCTCTTACAAATGCTGTAAGAAAATATTAGAGACTATCTTCCCAACCATGTTCTTGCCTGTAAGTTTTGCATGGAAAACTTGGTCTCTTGTTGCTAAAGAAAGTTGGCATTCATTTCTTGTCTAATCTTACAATGAGAATATAATGTAATTCAGTGGAGTTTATTTCTGAGTAAACAAAGCACTAATGAGAGCTAACTTTAAGCAGAAGGAGAACTTTACATGTTGATTACATTTTTGTTTGAAAAAATATTATCTTCAGTCCTAAAATTGTCAAGGGTTCTTCAGATCCTTTCATCATAAACAGCTAAGGATTATACATTTCCTGAAATCTGAGTTTTCTCTTATGCAATCAGCCTCAATAGTGTAAAGTTGGAAACTTGTGCTGTGATGCTATGATGACGACAACCTTAGAAAAGCCCAGAAGGAAGAGAGAATTTCTACTTCTTCCAAAATTCAGAAGCTATTAAAGTAGTTCATTTCCTTGTAACCAACATTAAGCAGAGAATAGATGCTGTCCAGGAGAACAAAGCGGGTTGGTGATTACATTTGTAATATGAGAGCTCCAACCTTCATCCTCATAACACTGTCTCCACCCAAGACTGGGAAACTAATTTAGTCTTTAATAAAGCCAAGCTTCCTGTTTCAAGTTTTGTAAGTACAACTCAGGTCTATCCCAGCAGCAAAATGATATCTCCCTTTTGTATGAAGACAATACAATGACCCACTGTTTCACAAACTAAAACATTTTCTGCTTCTATTTCTTCATTGCAGTCAGTACGAATTGAATTAATTAGTAGGCCTTTAGCATTTCCTTTTATATTTGGATGAAGAGAAGAATCAAACAAATCAGTCGGACAAGCACAGAATCAGAAAAGATAATCAACCAGCAGATCTTGAGGCAACTATTTATTAATTTGGAGCACTTATATTGCAACTACTAGCAGATTCTTGAGATAAAATGAAGAAAAACAAAACCTTATGCAGGTCTTTCTCACACTTCAGATATTCTTCCGAATTTCTGGATAATAAAGGAAACGCCTGTTATATTCACCAGACATCAATCTTACATAAGGCATTTTTTCTAAAAAACTATTGCTTTTCTTTTCTTTTTCTTTTAAGCCCAATAGTACATGGAAAAGGTAGAGGGGGAGCAAAGGCATTTTTAAGCCTCTTCCAGCCCTCAGAAGTTTCAATTATTACCAACCATTTTCTCACCTTATTCATACAGCAGAGACAATCCTGTCCAAAGATTCACCTTGAATTCTTAGTGAGACAATAAGAACTGATTGAACTGAGAACTAATATGCAGTTTCTTGTCTCTGTGAAATATAAAAATATAGAGTAGTAACTAATGCTAAAGTCTATCAGACACACTACTTCTCCAACAGTTTGTTGTTTTGCTGTTCATGAAGTCTTCCTCCTGTAGCTCACTCATTCACCCACACAGAATGCTATTGATTTTCGTGAAATTTTTGTCTGATGACCACAGAAATAAAGTTTTTTCACATGCATTTTTGACATTCCATCCCTCAAAATATGTATCAGAATACAAATCTACTACAGAAAGCAGTTAATGCATTAATAGGTTCCCAATTAATAGGGAACTATTTCCTGTTCCCTTCTGCAGTTTCCAGCAATTTTAGAACTAGAAGCACTTTTAGCAAAATACCTTAAACATTCTTAATGAGCCTAAAGAGAATATGTAAGTTCCCACAATTCAGGAAAATAATAAATAAGGGCAGATAAAGTGGTGACTGAGGTTTGCCATAATCTGGATTAACCATGAATAAATTAAATTAATAACTTGGAAGGAATTATGTTTTTATAAAAACATAAGTCTCTATACTGGAGGAAGTATAGGGACTATTATTTTAAAGCTGCAATCCTAAATGGAGTGTGAAAATAAATAGTGTGATAGAGGTAGCAACAAGGAGGGCAGCTTTCTAAACTACAGGATGCTTTCCCCATGGCTGAAACGCCCCTGTATTTCCAAAGTTGCCAAAAGTGTTTCTAATGGACCTAGGTTTATAATAACGCAATAACGAATTCCGCAGTCTCTCAATATTTTAATTCTGAAGTAGATGCATCCAGAGGAAAAGTTATACAGCTATGCGGCTTAGTGGAGCGAAAAGGAGCACAAAAACTGAATTCTTAAGAAATAGCTTTCTCACTACATATCTTACACGTTTTAATTTAAATAATTATTCCATACCAATTCCGCATTCTTTGAACTTTTCCTACCTTCTCATTGGACCACATATTAAAATGAGTAAGTTTTTATGTCGTTCAGTCTTACCAAATCTTTACTTGCCTAAAGCAGAGCACCATCATAGGTGAACATGACCCTAGGCCAAAGGATAAATGGAATAATGATTAGGCTTCCACACTCCATTTTTTTGGGGGGATGGTGAAGTACTTAAAGTTTTTAGGGTTATAATTCCAAATATTAATTTTTCTAAGTAAACAATGCAAAGGGTTCAAATATACAAAGTATATTCTTCTAACACTGCAGAAAACGACCTAAATTGTCAAATTCCACAAAGCAACTCTCAACAGAAATACTAATATTTGACTACATGGGATCAGCATTGCAATCCTGCACATGCTTGCCTCTAAATCCCACATCTTAATAGGATTTATTATTCATGCATTTTATTATCCGATCATTTTCAACAGAACTAGGTTTGGGTTCTGGCGTCACAATATAATGAACGCTGCTGGCTCTAATATGTAACTACAAGTGCTTGATAAACTCTTTGGAGCAGACTTTGATATCTGTCCAAGCACTGATTTGGTTTCCAACATGACTCCAATTTATATAGCACATTTAGTGTAATCTAAGTACAGACTAATTTCTAGAGAGACAATGAGAACATTGAAGGAAGAATTACGACAGTTTAATTTTCTCACTGCAAAATCTAAATTGCCACATGTTATTTTCAGAGACCTTCCTTTCATTCAGAAAGTAATTCTAGGATTACTTACAAGGCAGAATTGTAAAATATGGCAATAAAGTTGGTAGATGCAGCAAACTGGAGTTAAAGCAAGAAAAGAACATGAACGTGATGATCAGCACAGCAGGAAATCATTATTTAATGTTATTTGGGAACTTACTGCCCCATCTTCACAATCCTCAACTTAAATGGTATTGTCTATTCTCATCATCATTCTGGAACTAGTCCTCATCCCATCTCCTGCCAAAAAAATAACCCTTAAAAACCCTGAGGTTTTGAACCTTCCCCCAAATGTGGTTTTTAATCTCCCCCAATCGCCATTGAAAAATGTGGTGAGAAATTGCAAATCAAAGCTTCAACTTCGAACCCGCTTGTTTAAAATGAGTAAATCTTATGAATCCCGGTTTGAGTTTTCGAAAAAAAAACAACAACGCGGAGTACCGCCACTCCGGTCTTTGGTGAAAACTTCCTAAGCCCTGCTTTCTCTTGCGCGTCTCCCCCTTTTCCACTAATGGGGATTTTAACACCGAAAGCTCCCCGCTGAAGGGAAGCGAAGAGGGCCCTTCCCGCTGGGAAGAGGCCAAACTCCCCACCCTGTTTATTTCGGCGCCCCTTGCTAAGAAGCATCCCCCCCACCACGCCCGGTTTCCAGGCCAACCTGCCGGCCGGGCCTTCCAGGAGAAAAGCCAAGCGGGCTCCACCGAAAGTTTTCCTTCGGCTCGGCTCCCTTCGCACCCCTTCGGCCGGCGGTTGCGGAGGGCACGAGCAGGAAGGAGGACAAAGCCCCCGTAGGGAAACCCGGGGAATTTCGGACGGGCCTACTCGGGAGGTGAAGCCGCACCGTCCAGGCCGGCGGAGAGAGCCGCGGGAGGAGGGGGAACCGTCTCCGCCGCGTTATGGGGCTCCGCGTGAGGCCGGGAACGAAATGTGCCCCTTCTTTTAGAACGGGGGTGGGGGGAGGTCGAGGCTAACCAGGCGGCCTAGAGCCCCGGCAGCAGCAGAGGCGGCGGCGCAAAGCACCGGCCGGCCGGCCGGCCTTTCCCTCCATCTTCTCGGCGTGGCCCTCGCAGCGGAGGCAGAAGGAAAGGGGTGCTGGCCCTTCTCAAGGGAGCGCAGAGAAAGGAGAGCGAAGGAGCAAGCAAGCGGTGGCCTCTTCCCAAGCGGGAAAATGGGCGCCGGCAGCAGCTGTTATGGCCGGGATAGGGTTCCCTTGGCCTCCGGCGGAGGACCGGCCACTTCGGGGGACTGTTTCGGGAGGAGGGGAAAAAGTTTAAAGACCCCGGAATAATGGGGGAGGGTCCCTGCGTTTGGAGGAGGGGGACAAGACCGGGCGGGCTCCACGCTGCGAGCGGCGGGGACGCGGAGTTAGGGGACCTTTCGGAACGGGGGGAGGGGCGGGCGGCCCGGAGCTCTCACCTGTGCAAAAGTAGGGCGGGGGGGGGGAGAGGAGGGCAGATCTCGCTCAACGGAGGGGCTCTGCTCCCCTCGCCCTCCGAGCAGCACTAGCAGCAGCCATTCATTGTCAGCCCAGGCAAGCTCAGCGGAGAGCAGCGCACTCGATCGAGCCGGGGGAGCGCAGCGCGCCGCCAAGCCGAGCCTCCAGCGCTCTGCTCCCGAAGGCCTGGCTAGTGGAGCTCCGAACCGGCTGCTGACTCGCTCGTTTTACCCTCTCCGGCCGTCGGCACCTACTTTTCTCTCCAACCCGAAGAGATGTTTGCTTTTGAACTCTCCAGCCGGCCCAAGGCCAGCCCGACCCGATTTCGTTATAGCAGACTTGGAAACAAGTTTCCATGCCGGAGGGAGGGGAGATAGGAGAGCGGGG
>JANHFL010006796.1:203115-217066 GCA_032468155.1 Oxyrhabdium leporinum | reverse complement strand
GGAAGCAAACCTTCTGAAGCATTAGGGTTTTCCAACATATATATGTGTGTGTGTGTATGTATGTATATGTATATGTATATGTATATAGAAAGTCCAGAAAGACCAGCCTCTTGAAAAAAGCACCTTTGGGACAACCATGACCTGGATAACCGAGAATCTCCATAGACAGCTGGATTCACATATTGCACTAACTCCAAACTAAAAAAAGTATGTTTAGTATATTAAAAGCTCAGCCTGAATGATATCACTGAAGTTGCCCAAACAGAATGTTTCTTCATCTGATTCTGTGCTTTAAAAGGCAGTTTAAACTTCAGAACTTTCTTAACATGCAGCTGAACATTATCTTCTGTTAATCCAGTAGCAACTAAAACAATGCCTTGACCTTACCTTGAAATCCAAAATGTGGTCATTACATTCTAAATGCCTGGAGCTCTTTAGAAGGTGGATACAGTAAACATACAGTAAATGAATGAGTGCAACATAATTGTTTAGGTTCCGATATGTTTAATAAAAAAGGAATTCTACCAAGTATAGCTTTTTTCACCCCTTTGAAAAAGTGCATGTTACCACATTCTCTTTTTCAGAGATGCAGGAATTTCTGTTGCTGTTTGGCCTAATTTAATCCATTTAATATATTTTTGCATACTTTGAAACCATTTAAAATTAATAATAAATGACTTGATTATCCACAGCTATCTAATCTAAATGGTATTTATTTTGCTCTAAGACCAGAATTCTTTTTGGTCCAGTAAGTGAATACATGATTATTTGAAACACTGCTCACCATAAGGCAGTAATACTTTTAGCTCTTCTCCTAAAGGCAGTTACTTAATTTATTCACCATTATGTTAAATCATAATGTGCTCTGTCTGGTTTTGGCTTAATATATGTGTACCAAAAACTGTCTATAGTGACCTGGACATGACTCTGAGAAAATGTAAATACAGTTACAATTCGGCCTTGCTGAATTGCTATCTTTTACTAAGGCTGGTGAAAGTTGAGGGACATGAATCATCAATTTCTGCATTAAATACTAAACTCTTGTTAGTTGGTGATTTGTGCACCACTGTATTCCATTAATTTTTTTTCAATGTGAGGCTAAAGGATTAAAATTAAAAGGAAGATGGTGGTTATCAAAAAATTCAGGCTTTATAAAATATGTTGCTTTATAAAAGTGGGTACTTTTACTTCTCTTTTTTAGTGTTGTGGTAAGACACATAACCCCTAAGCCATGTTATGCATCTATTAAGCAGATATTCTTTATTAGCTTAAATGGCCAAATAGCTTCTATTGATAGGCCAGAGAGAGGTTCTTCCTTTATAAGGGTATGAAGAATAATTCTGTAATATAATCAGCGTACGGTTTTCATCTTGGTATTTTAGCTGATAGACACTTCATAGTATCTTTAAAAAATACATGATGTTATTTATGAAAAAGGTATCAAGCTTGAAATTAAGATTTTAAATTTTGTTAGGCTTTTGAATCATGTTTTTAAGTCTGCTGGGACAAATTTGTTTTTGTCAGTATTAAAATATTGATCACTTTTTTCACTTTGGATTTATGTTTCACATCTCAAATAATGGAGTTGTACAAAACCAAAACATTATTTCACTAGTTTCAAAATATAATTTCAAAATATTCATGTGCCTTGATCCTTTTAAAACAGTGATAAGAATAGTTTCTCTATTTTGAAAAATTAAGAAATTTCAGTTTTATTAAAGTAACAAACTTAATGGTGAAAAGAGTCCCAAACTTTCTAAAATTGCAAAAACATTCTTGTTAATTTCTTTGTATCTATCCTCTCCTCTGGTAATGAAGCATATTTCTGTAACATATGCAGTAGGGCATACATGGAATAACAAATAGAATCATGTCCATATTCATGCATATAGCTGCTTCTTCTGATGTTGAAATGAATACATGAATATTTGGGGGTGGGAAGAATGAAGCTAAGTATTGTATCTCTGCTCTTTTGCATTACATGTGAATAGCCTGTACAAATATATTGCATAAAGAAGTCTTACACTAATTACATACAAGTATATTCCCAAATACCTTTTAGGCAAAGTTGCCATTCATGGGATCTTTTTATGCATATTTCAAGGGATCAGAAGTCTAAACCATTCACCTATAATTTTGAGCCACTGATTTCTATCAGAGCATTGGCTTCCATTGCCTGAAGGACATTCCCTGAATTTTGTGGTGCTTTTCTTGTTGACCTGCCTCCCACCTCACCTGTGTATAGAATATGGCTGCAGGGTGTAAGAAATTCTGAATTTGTAATCGCTGAGAAAGATGTTTGTATGGTCTACATGTATTTGGGAAACCTGCAATTTTACAGTAATTAAGTCAAGAGTTATGAAAGCTCATTTATGTTTACTGTATTTGCAAGATATTCTTGTTTATGATTTAGTGAACATATTTTATGTAACCAATGTTCTGAGTTTATACCATGCACTGAGCTATCAACTAACCACAGTGGGTTGTACAGCATGCTAAACTATAATATTGTTGCATAGTTTATGGTTCAGAATGTTGTGTAAATACAGCCTATTAAAATGTTATCTTCTCTGTGTTCAAGAGAAAAATCTATCTTGAATATTGCCTGTTTTCTAGGAATAGAGAAACCAGCCAAGTTTGTGCAACACATTCAGCCATAAATCAAGACATAAAAAACAACAACATTTAGGCTCATAAAATATGCTACAGAAATGGCAAGGATTATTTTGGCTTAGTGAGATTCACAATCTAACCACTAAATCACAAAAGTGGTCCATCTAGCTCAGTGTTATTTGTGTTCACATGACATACTTACTTATAAACATGTTTTAATCAGTTTTATGGATTTGTAAAACATGTTGAACCACAGACAAGTCATAACTTCATCAAATGTTTTATACTGAAAAGTAATTGTCTAGTTTATGGCATGATGTGTTGCACACACATCGTCAATGACTGGCTGAGTTCTGAGGATGAAACTTAGGTGTTTTTTTCCCCACGCAAAGCATGTTCAGTTGGTAATCTAGTATTGGTTAACTCCCGCAAATCTCATGCTAGTAATAAGTGACTCTGAAAATATATGTTTAGTTTGAAAGATGCATTCAATACTTATACAGAACAGCAGAACACAATGTAAATCAGTATAGATAGGGGAAAAAAGAACGGCATGGTGCCCTAGTGGTGAAGACGCCTGCTGCCAACTTGGAAGGTTGTCAATCCTAGATAACAGCAGATGTTTCTCTGCTAGGCTGCAAAGAAAAAAATATCTGCTGCAAACCTCCAGTAGGCATCAGGAAGGGCATCTGGCCAGTAAATGCTCAGGTCCATCCAGGTGCCCCAACACTACCCTGAATAGGGACTACAGAGTTGTAAAAAGGGAGTATAGATAGGGAAAAAGCATTTTCATAAACATCTTCAAATATGAATTACACACAATTATTATATTTTAAATTCTACAGAGATATCAGGTCTGCTTATTTCTGCCTGTAATTTCCAGGAAGGCAATTTTGATGTGAACCATCTTTGAGGAGATTCAAAACTTTGTGCATTTGTGCACTACCCAGGTTCAGTGTTGACTCAATGCAAATAACTGGTCACAGAAATAATTACCTCTGCTTTATTTATCAGTTTAGGTTTAATACATGCTAGCTATCTCATTTGAGGTGAGAGATAGATATATAATTAACACACCATTATGGTATGTTACATTGCTATATGTTATTTTATCTTTGTTGTGGTATTATGCTACAGCTTTATCTCATCTATCTGATTTTTAAATTTTGCTGGTCATTGACCAAACAAGCATTTTGATTTTGCATCACACATATATTTTCTTGGGCTCATTTAATGATTGATCCATCCCCCAAATTGAAATGAGAACAACATTTGGAAATCATAGAGATATTTTCCAGATAAACAGAATTCTTGGAAAATATATATAGGTCAGGAAAGCTATTATTGCTTTTTTATAACTTGCTGCAAGAGTTTCGTAGACATGCTACATTGAATTCTTTCAAACTAAATCCATGTAGGTTTATTCAGACGTTGCATCCTATACCTATTTACTTAAGAAAAAGTGATGCTGAAAGGACAAGGGCTTGTTCTTGAATCGACATGTACAGAAAATTCCAATACATACATTTTATTCTCTGCAATGAAAAATGTGCATAACTGCAATAAACTTGAATCTTAACTATACCGCTGTTTATCGCCGTTTGCCGCAACTGCTTCTAGGCATAAAGCAGTAAAACGGCAGTGGGCTCCGAGACCCGATTCAAGGCGACGTTTTGAAACAGGAGAACAACTTGGAAAACGCTAGACTTTTCTTACCTGCTTCATTAGCAAAAAGCGGCATTTTTCTCCCCCCCCTCTTTTTTTTTTTGACTCTCTAGGCGACCCGTCCGCTGCCACCGTTCTATTGGCTGGCAGGATATCAGCTGATTTTTTCTCAGTCGCTTTCAACATGGCGCCGACTGTATAAGCTGGGCTGAGGAACGTGGACATTAGTTCTGGTTGGTTGTTCTATACGTAGGGGAGCCTATATCCTAGGGAGAGATTTTATAGTTCAACTCCTTATCCTTTGCCCGATGCCTTGCCTGATCCAGATAACAGCAAAGACAGAAAAGTTCGAGGTCGGTGTTACCTCCCTCCGAGAGCCCCGGTTTCAGCCTCCAGCTGCCTCACCTCCACGTATTTGCAGTTGCGGTGAATACTTGTGGAGGAATATGTTAGTCTGCAGTTGATCGAAAATTACAGATTGGCTGTAAAGTAAGTGTAAAATTAATAGAGTTAAAAGTATTTCAATTCTCTTATTTGTATGCTATTCCAGTTACAATTAAGATTCTTGATGTCAAGATAAACTGTTTCTCAAAAGGTAGCTGTACATTTCTGAGATGGGGTGGTGGTGGTTGTGTGACTCCAGTAATTTTCGATTGGTCATTACTGCTTCTAATACCAAGTACTGATAATATTTCTCTAAATTGTAATTGAGACATAGCCTTGCAAAAATAAGTTTAAGATCATTTAACTGCGGAAGAAGAGGTACAAACAAAACATGCTCTTATGTTATATCAAAATCATAAAGTTCAGCGAGAAAGTTTGCCGCTGTACACTGTTTCTTACAAACCCCCCTCCCAAGTCTGTATATCAGGGTTTGTTCAGGTCATAGAATCAATTAGTTTTTAAAATAATCTGGAATTCTTGTTCAAGAGGCAAATTAATGACTTGTTATGAGCACAAAAACCCTTGGAGATGGGCTTCTAGATAAGAAGATAAGCCCCATTTCTGTTGTACCCTAGAAAACTTGCTGTATATGCTCCTGGTAAGTGAACTTTTTTTTTTTTTGCTTTTAAGCTCTCAACCCTAGAGTTGCAAGGAACAGTTTGAAAAACCTTGTTCTATCTGACATGGTGATGAAAGACTGTATGTACATGATACATAAATCCATGGATTATCCATTTTAGCCTATGTGTTGCAGGGGTCTATTTTAAAATTAATTTATGGTTTGGTGTGTCATGCAAATCTAGAAAATTGGTTTGATTAAACTGTTAAACAAATCACAGTTAAGTTCGCTGGAATAAGTGTTACAGTAGGTGAGTATAATATGAGATACTCTGTTCTTTTGAGCTGTGTCTAAATACAGAGCAGGAGTGCTGAATTATAAATGTTTGGAAATTCAGGGTATTTGCAGTAAAATATTTCTTTTCTTTTCAGAGAATGGTTTAACGAAACTGATGACAAATAAATGTGTCTGAGGATTTGGTTGAGACTTGCCTTGGCTTCATATAGGAATGAAGCAACTCTAACTGCAATTTCAGTCAGAAATCAATCTTTTAACAAAGGCATGGAAGATAATCGGAATCAAGACATGGAAACAGAAAGCTGTAATCTGGAGCAAAATATGGCTCAGTCACCTACAGTGAGTACAAGTGGTGGCAGTGAGTCAACAGAAAATGGTGAGAAAATAATCACAGAAGGAAAAGCAAAAGTGATTTTCCCAAATGCCAATGAAGTGTTCTATAACCCTGTCCAAGAGTTCAACAGAGACCTTACGTAAGTAGAGAACAGGGTGACTTCATAAACTGTTGGATGAATGAATGAAGTTGGAATGAAGTAATAATGGAAGAGTTTATCCCTTTGGTTTTTTTGAGGGGGAGGGAAGAGGATGTAGTTGGAATAGCAAGTTGGAATTAATTTGGAGTTAGATTTATACTGAAAATATTATGTGTACCTGAGAAAAAAAAGAGATATTCTCCTGTGATTAGCCTCAGAGGGTATATATCTTTGAGTTCTATCTTCCTTGTCTTAATGTGTAAGAGATATAATGACTTGTAATATGTACTCTAACTTTTCCTTACTTAAAGATGTTTTGTAAAAGTGATTTAGTGTCCCATTTCATGGACTGATTGGGCTGTAGGTGATGTTCACTTTTCTTTTTCTTTCTATTTTTTTTTTGAAAGGAGGGTTCCAATTGCTATCAAATAGTTGAATGTGTTTGCTTAGATATTGTCATGGTGCATAGGTTTAGCAAGTTCCAAGTGTGGTTTTGTTTTTCACTTTTCAATGTTTTTTATTAATATGACTGTAATTGTAATGTAAAAGGAACAATATAGGAAAGTGTTCATTTAGTAAGTTTATTTTCAAATGTATAATTTACTACATATGTGGAACTTTGAGCAATGCAATGAGATTCAAAGTCAGTTCTCGGCGTTCTGGATTATTGTGCTCAGCAACTGATTTCAACATAGCATTATTAGTACAATATTGCAATTTATATGGAGTTTGTTTTTAGTGCAGAAAAATGTAAATGTAAAATTGGAAAGTGAAACAGGCATTCTTTATTTTTTAATTATTGCATAGTTTGTGGGATATTTGATTCATTGAAGTAGTTTCATAAGTATATAATGCTATATATCAGGCAAATTGATGTTTCATGCTTTTATATTAATAAGATAAGCAAACAATAGATCAGAAATCAATTTCTAGTAGAATGCGTAGCGCTTGATGCTTATGTGCATTTTATAAAAATTTCTGGAATTTGGTTTCATTTAGCAGTAATGATGCAAATTACATATTTTGAATTAATACAGAATCAATAACTATTTAGCAGTAAAAACATCTGCGTCTCTGCGCTCATGCTTTTAAAAGCTGTTGATGTAGCACAGATGTAATAATTTATTAAAGTTATGTACCACCCAATTCCTAGCAATATGAAAACAGTGATAGGAAAGAAGAAATATCTACAGTTAAAGACAACTTACTTGTCTTCTTATTTCTTAGACTTAAGAAGTGATGTTGATTTGTCATTTTACTTGAAAGAATTTCTGAAATGAATGATAGTTTAGGATGCTGAATTATGTAATTATTTTTTGTAAAAGTCATGCATTCTTGAAAGGACTGTGTGCATGTACAATAGATATGTAATCTTTTGTATATTCTGGCATATTAAAGTTTGTAATATGTGCTGTTTTTCTCACTTTTAGATGTGCAGTTATTACTGAATTTGCTCGTCTGCAGCTCTCATCCAAAGGAATTAGGAGTGAGTGGCAATGCTTTCATCACTATTCCATCTAAGGTCCATCAGGTGAAAACAGAGATATATAAGAAGCAAAATGTAGATACCAGTTTTATTGTTTCGTAGTAATTCAGGTGGTGGGATTTATTTTCCTGCCTGCAGAGAAAGAATGTGTACACATTTTTAATAAATGTAATTAGGACTTAACAAGGCAGTATTTTGATTTCCTTCCTCAGGTTATTAAGAAAGGGTTTTTTTAGTGGCTGTGAAGTAAGCAGACCCACTTTTAATTTTCAGGAATTGTCCCTAGAATAACAATATAGAATGTTTTAATTTTCTGTAATTTTTTAATTTTATAATTCTTGTTGCTTTTTAGCTGTTTTATAGTTTTAAAAAGAACAACTGCAGTTTACTTACATAACTGACATGAGTATATTTTTTAACAGTGTAGTTCTCCAGACACCTCTAAGCATGTTCAGGTTTTCAGTAGTGGCAATATTAAACACAAGAGGGAGCCTTGCAGTTATATTTATAGTAGGGTACTCACTGATCAGGAGAAAAACCATTTAAAGGAGCTGAATATTTGATAATTATATAGATGTAAGGACTGAGCATTTGTTTAGACTAGATACCAAGGGTATGTATATCTGCTCCATCTTTTTTCTCCAGTTGCAGTCCCTGGGGAAGAAAATAACTCTAAAGTGATTGTTGATCTCTCTGAAATGGGAAAAGATAACTTGGAACAACTGAATTATAGAGATATTCCAGATGAGGAGACTGCTACAGTTGCAGACGTGGGTGAAGTATGCCAGGTATTGTATCTATGTTTCCACATTGGGGTTTTGAGGGTGGATCGGATGAACCACTCCATTGGCCATTACCAGCCTGTTGTTGCCCAGCTTTATTTGACCTAAAGTTTCTATCATTGGCACAGTGGTTAGAATGCAGTATTGCAGGCAAACTATGCCCACTGTCGGGAGTTCGATCCTGACCAGCTGATGGTTGACTTAGCCTTCCATCCTTCCGAAGTTGGTAAAATGAGGATGCAGATTGTTGGAGGCAATATGCTGATACTGTAAACTGCTGAAAGAGTGCTGTAAAGCACTGTGGAGTGGTATATAAGTGCTGTTGCTATTGCTATCATTCATAGCTATCATAATCTTTGGCTGTTCTTGGTGGGAGATTGTTTGCTTGCTTACTTGCTGATTGATTGATTGATTGATTGATTGATTGATTGATTGATTGATTGATTGATTGATTCATTCATTCATTCATTCATTCATTCATTCATGCTTTCATATTCACTTACAAAATATTTGTTTCTTTCATATTTTTAGACTGCCCATCTCCCTCAAGATGCAAAGGCAATGAGTGAGATTGTCCCCTACCACCCAATTTACACAAGATATTTTGTTGTTGTATGGGGCATGAGTAGACACTTCCAAAGAAAAACAGGGCCTAAATTACCCATTATTTTTATTTTCTAAAAATTTGGGAGTCTGTGGGATTTCGTGACATTCTTGGAAATGAAAATCAAGCCAGCCTTTGCAGCATTTGAGCTTTCCATTTAAATGTTGTTGTTATTTACAGAATGTATCATTCGTCATGATCTGCTTGGGTTCTGCAATACCTCTGCCAAAATACAATTAATTTAAAAGATATACTGGCCATATAATTAGAATGATTCTTCTTTGCATTGGCTGAGTCTCCACTAGAAATCTAGTGAAGTCCCTATCTTGGTGGCCATGTTGTGTTAAAAAAAAACATTGGTGATGGTATAATGAATGAAAGAAGAGGATTTTGGCATCCAAAAATCTTTGCATTGCCCTCTGTCTGCTGGAATTAAGGAACTTCCACTGTGTGTGAGTAACATTCATAATAATAAAATAGAATGACAGTTTTGTTTCTTTTTTGGGAAGGGAGGGATAATTTTTATTGATTTCTACATGAGAAACAGAAACATGGACAAATGTAAAACGAAGTTAAGAAAAAAGATGAGTGAAAAAGTACACACAAGAAAAAATAAATAAAAAGGTTCAGATCTTTTTTCAATGGTTAAAGACTTACTTTCTTTTCTTTCTCCCCTCTCCCCATACTCAACACTTGTTAATTAACAAAATCAAAAATACCTGTTTCATTTTTTTAACCATTTTTAGCAAAAAGTCCACAAAATGTTGCGTTTTAGAGTACTTTTATTTAAACAGGACAATCAAAAAGATAAAAACTAAAAGATATATACAAACTAAAAAAAATAGAAAGTGCAAAAAAGAAAAAAAATGGAGTAGAAATGAAAGAAAAAAATAAAATAAAAATAAAAAGGAAATATAAATATAAATCTGAATGATTCTCCCATTCATCACAAGTATAAATTTTGTGGAAGAAAGACTATGCATTTGTGGAGCACTAGTCATTGAAGACATTAGACCTATTATTTTTGGCTGTAAACTCTACTCTGCAAAAGGTGCTGTTTATTTAGATTCTAATTTAAAGGCTAAAAATTACTGGGCACCCAGAACCCATCTCATTTTTTGCAGGAAATGAACCTGCATATCACTACTTAGACTGCATTCTTTATTTGAAAGGCCATTTCGAAAAGGACATAATATTTAGATCAGATTGCGGGTTAACTGAGAGTGACTTACTTACTATGATCGTGCTCTATTGTTTTCTTTATATTTACTTGTACATTTATATTAGTTTTATATTTTTTTGATGTGGTCAGATAACTCAATCAATTAAGTTTTTATTTGATCTAGTCTAGTCTATTCACAACAAGCATAAACAATTTTAGTATCTTTACTAATCATCTCTTAAAAGCACAAGAAATGAACTCTTCTTCTCATATCTTATCTCTTGCCTATAAACAAAGCTTTAAAGCCTTGTTCAGTCCTAATCAGTAAAAGTCCCAAAAAGTGATTACAATCTTACATGAAAGTAATTATTATTTACCCTGATCAAACAAATCTAATTTGCATTATTTTCCTTGTAGACAGTCTTTTGATAGATGTGTCATCTGACAAAATTAACTTGGTATTGAACTAGTGGTATTGAACAGTTGTTTTTGTTGCATTGCCTTGGTAATTATCTGATTATGGCTGATGTTGGGACTGCCATTTAAAGAAATAGAAGCTGATTGGTCACCTTTTTCTTATTACTGTCTTTCAACAAGGACTCTTTTAATTTAGAATTGAGGGTTAAGTGGTTTTAATTTACAATAGCACCACTCCTGAGGGGAGCCACCCAGAGTTGATTGGAAGATGGGTAGCTGTATAAATGTTTCAAATAAATAAATAATTAAATAAAATATCACCAGATCTAAAGAATTTCCAAACATGAAGAAATAGAAAACAAAAATAGTGGAAGCCCACAATAAGTTACATGTAAGTCTGGAATGGGACAACTCGCCATGGGACAACTCGCCGCAGCCAACTCACCATGACCAACTCACCATGGGACAATTTAACAATTCAATTGTTCAAAATAAATTAAAAAATATTCTAATTTTTGTCATTCACAATTCATTTTGTCCCTCCTTTGGCATTCTTTCTTTAATGATTCTGTTCCACTATTTCTTCAATATTGGTGTAACTCTTGTCCCACTGCAAGATGGCCAGGGTGAGATAGCCGTGGTGAGTTGTCCCATGGTGAGTTGGCCACAGCGAATTGGCTGTGGTGAGTTGGTCCCACTGAATAGTAGTAGTGAGTATTTTCTCTTCTACAATATTTTGTTGCAGATCTCCTTATAAAATCTAAAACTTCATATCCATGACTTTTGAGTTTATGGAAGTAGCACTGTGGCATTGCAAGGAGACTTGGGGTAAACTGGGGCATATATTTAAAGTTTAGAATGACAAGACACCTCTGAAGAGTTCTGTGAAATACATGTAGTCCCCAACTTATGACTGGTTGTTTAGCAAAGTGATGACTGATTTGAAAAAGGGGACTTACAATCTGGATTCGAAGTTCCAACATTCCTTCATGATGATCATCTGACTGAAATTTGGGCACTCAGCAACACAGCTGCATTTACGGCCATTTGCAGTGTCTCCTGGACATATAAGAGTGTTTTTCAACAGTTTTGTCATAAAACTGGTACTTCTATTTTTTATCAAAACAGCTCCCATAGAGAACCATTGCTTTGCTGAACAACACTTTTTGACCATCATATTTACTTAACAATTTCTGCAAAATAGTATGTAAAATTGAGTCAGTCAGCCATGTGATGACTGTTACAATATACAATCATAATGGGCAGACTTCATTATGGTCATATGTCGAGAATTACCTGTGTACCAATGAAGGCTTTGACAATCAGTGGTGATAAGCTTCCAGGCTAATTGGCTGTATTCTAATTATTTGGTCTCTTGACATTTTGCCAACAACTGTGACTGGCATCTTCAGGGATGCATATGATCTGCTCTGTAATGCACTTCTTGGCAGTTCGTAGGCAACTGAATAGGAAATGATTCAGCCCTCAAGTTTGTAACCAAACAAATTTCTAATTGGACCATGTCATTGGAATTCTTGAAAACCAGTTTCTGATTGCTTCTTCATCCAGGTGAAATTGCAATTGGTCAAATTTGAATATGTTCCAAGGCTTTCAAGAAAATTCTTTTTCTCTTCTTACTTTCTATTTTCTGTAACCAAATGACTGTATGCACTGATGTGGAATTTGAATGATAGCTACGTAAATAGTGAGTTACTTGCTCAAGACATCTAGCAAAGAACTCTTGCATGTGTTCATATAGTTTACTTAGCTCATCTACTTTCAGATGGGGTTCTTCCTGGCAACTTCCAAATGTCTGAAGATGGTTCTGAACTCATTAATCCCATAGCTCAGAATCTTTCTGAAACTTTTAGCCACTTTGCACCCATCATACAGCAGTTCAGTGGTTTCAGATCCATTCTGAGCATGTTTATCGTGAAACCCTATACATGAAAAAGTAGGGCAAAGCAGACCTTGGTTTAATAAAGGATGAACAAAACTGTTTCAAAACTACTTCACAAAGCAAGACATTCTCTTGTTTCTAAAAAGTGATTGCATTCTTCATGTAGTATGTCTTCTGAGACCTCTTTTGATGAAGGGGAGGCTAGTGAGCCTGATTAAATATTGTTTAAGAAAGAGGGGGGAAATGCTCAAAACAAGGGTGTTGTTTTTGTAGTGATCCAATATCCAACTCTTACGGATCAGAGCAGACAGTCACAAATGGGTTACAATTGATTGTTTTTTCCCTTTGTTCCTTTTTTCTTCTCTTGCCATCCTAACAGTATGCAGGGATGAAGCAGGTTATAATTCTTTCATACCTAAAAGAGAAGATGATGATATCTTGGTTTTTAAACTTTGAGCCTATCGCTGGATAATTTCCCAGCCAATCTCTAGTGTTCCAGTGAGGCAAGATGGTATTTCAGCTTTAGCGTTAAAGAGAGATTTTAAATATATATTTCAATATAGCTTCAAGACTGGGAGTTGGAGAGTGCCTGGCTTCCCTTAATAGATGATTACATGCTGGAAATAGGCAGGGGGCATGAATCTCTGTTGTTTATGCTGGACTTCATTGCCTTTGGCCATAATAGCTTTCTGGCACGACTGGTTAGTGTGTGATTTGGAGGAACGTTTTAATTTTGACTTAGTGTGCTATTTTAAACCTCACCTTTGCAGTTCAAGATTTACAATTTCATATGTTGTTCAAATACAGACAATTGTTGTTCAGTGTATAAAACATTAGATTTGTATATCCTTGCATTCCAGAAAGCCATTAAAACCTGGCTTTTCCCTCAGGATGGAAGATGTGCCCAGCATTTTTGCATGTGTGTTTTACTTGAAAAGTTGATATCATGGCACTGGTAATGTACTAGAGTCTTAATCTTGCATTTTATTATTTGTTCATTAGCTGCCATGGGTAGCAAACAAAATATAGGTGCCCATACATTTTTCAAATAAATCAATAAGCTGGTTAAAGGAATAGATTGGTGAGTCTAGGTAGTATTGATGCATAATCTAGACAAGATAGCCATATGTATGATCAGTTGAAAATAAAGTAGAGATCTGCTTCTCTTGAACATTCAGATCCACAATTCTGGATTCAGTTGTAAAATTAAATATCCAGGGTCTGGAGGTAGTCAGGATGGCATTTGCATAGCTAATATTGGTGTGCCACTATGCCTTCTTCTGAAAATCTTAGATTTGGCCATAATGACATCTGTTTTGGCTGCATCCTATTTGGACAATAGATTGTGGACCTGTCTTAAAAAATACCAGAACCCTTTGCTTTAGAATGCTGCTGCCAGTCAATGGAGTTAGAACTTATTCTAGAGCAGGGATCTCCAAGCTTGGCAACTTTAAGACTTGTGGACTTCAACTCCCAGAATTCCCCAGCCAGCATGGTTGGCTGAGGAATTCTGGGAGTTGAAGTCCACAAAGTTGCCAAGCTTTGAGAC
>JANHFL010006796.1:173515-203015 GCA_032468155.1 Oxyrhabdium leporinum | reverse complement strand
TCCCCCCCATCCATGCCAAACCCTCACCCACCCCCACCCCCAGAGCAGCGACATCCCTTCACTAACCTGCTTTCCAGGTCTGTTCTCCGCTGCACGGGCAAGAAGCCTGTGGGACTACGGTAAAAAACCCCCACCGTAGTTCAGACCTTCCAACTTCTCATGAAAAAAAAGAGATCTTGCGAGTAACTTACCGTAATCCCACAGACTTCTTACATGGGCAGCAGAAAACGGACCTGGAAAGCAGGTTAGTGAAGGAATCTGTCTGCCCTGGGGGTGGGGTGTGGGTGAGGGTTTGGCATGGGTGGCCTGGCTGAAGGGTCTTTAGGTAAGCTGGTGCAGAGCGCATGGGGCAGCTCTGCACCCCCTGCCTTGCTTCATCCTCCACCCTTCCACCACCGCGCTTCGTTCTTCGCAACTTGCAGCCTCTCACGGTAACGAGAATTGCAGGCACACTCACCTCATGGCGGTGGCACCAACAGCCCTGAGGCAGCTTGCTGCCACTCGTACGCATCGCCCCGATCTTCAGATGCCTGCTGGAAGGCATCTGCAGCCGATAACAGAGCTCTGGATCAATCCGGAGCCCTATTATCCGCTGCAGAGGGCTTTCCGGAAGGCTCTGGCAGTGAAATGAAGGCCGGGGGTACCATGCGTGCCCATCCAGAGTCCATTTCACAGGTGCAGAGGGCTTTCCAGAAGACTCTGATGGCAAAACAGAGGCCGGGGGTGACGCATGCGAGCCGAAGTTTCAGAATGGAGGCTTTTTGACGAATGGGAGGAAAATGGGAAGGGGGAATTTTCCTGATTTTCCTGCCTGTCATCTATTCCTCAAGCTCAGCATGGACTGAGGGAAGGATGGCAGGCAGGAAAGTCCCCCACTCCCCATTTTCCTCCCATTCGTCAAAAAACCTCCATTCTGAAACCTCAGCGTTCAGAATGGAGGCTTTTTGGTGAACACTTCCCCAAGGGGCCAGCAGACTATAGCTACAGCCAGACAGTTGCCCCCCCCCACGCCCACGCCAATACTCATGCTGGTCATGCCCCAGGCTTATTTTTGGGGGTGGGGTAATATTAGGCCCACCTCCAAAAAAGTAGGGTTGGGCTTATTATTGGAGTGGGTCGTGTTTTCTAACAAACATGATAGTACCAAACAAAACTACTATCAAACTTTTAAGCATCCAGATTTCATCTTTAAATCTTTAATCTGAATGTTAAATAAAATTGATAGAATATGAAAAAAATAAAAATATAGGTATTAAAAGTTTTGTAGTAAGTGAACATTTTGAGAAACAGAAGCAGGAAGAGTTGTACAAATTAAATTAGAGCAGTCAATGCTAAATTCAATGGTACCAAAGCCTGGTGGAACCAAATAGGAGGAGTAGCTGTCATTTCATTTGACAAAAATTAAAATCTATTTGTTCTACAATTTTCTGTACCCATTCTGGAAAATACTTAGTGACATTTTGCTTACATGGATGCTAATGAAATACAAATTTGAACTACATATTGTAGTTTCCAGATAAAAGTTGAACATTGTTTTTTAGGACTCAGCTGAATGTGTTCACTACTAAGCAAATGTAGCTTCGTTTAATAATTAAAAAAAAGAATAAGTGAATGTTCTGAACTGAACTTAATCTTCTCTAGTTCCAACTAATAATTCATGTTCTGTGATATATCTTCTTTTTGTCCCTCTCAACTTCCCATTCCTTCCCTGCCTATTCTTGTCTTTGCCACCTCTTCCTCCCACCGCTCTCTCTCTTTCTGTGTCAATTTTCCTTCATTAGCTAACTGAAATCCTTAGTCTATTTGGCTTACTCTAATATGCTCTCTGGGGATAGCACAGGCACTTCGCCCTCTGCTCAAAGCAAATCCATCAGCTTGCCACTATTTCCAGCTTAATTAAGAGACAGAGAAGCACAGCCTGTCTGAACAGGGTAGAAAAGAATCAGGTGAACTGAGCTCCAGACAGCTTTTTGCCTCTCCAAGTCACAGAGTGGTCAAGAACCCCCATTCCTGTGTGTTTCTTTCTGATGAAGAATGGATTAATATCAGAAAGAAGTGGTTGTATTCTGCCATCCATAAATGTGGCAATCTCCATGGTCCAAGCCCTAGGATTTAATGATTGGTACCATTTCACTGTCACTTGAGTGGGCTGTACGTCATCTATGCCAAGCCTCAAATGTTTGTACTGACAGTCTAAAGCTCAGGGGGCATAGCTGACTGCAGTGGGGGCAGGGGAGCAAGCTGTTTTGAAGGCAAATCTATGAGCTCAAAAATCTGCATTAGAATCTTTATAATTCTAGCCAGGAAAAGGAGCTTGACAACCCTTGTTCTTGCAAAGGTTATTTTAAAAGTAGGAACAATGTACTAAGAGATTGTAAATGCACAAATGATGACTGTACTTATTATCTGTAAATGGTTCAGAGCTGGATGCCATACAATAATTTCATTAAAACAAACAAGCAAGTAAACACTGCCTGCAGGCTTGGAATTTAAATAGAGGCAGTTCTGAGAAAATGCACTAATCCAATTTTTAAGGGGTTTTTACTTCAATTTTCCCACAAGAGTTGTTTTGATTTTTTTTCCACATCATACAAGGGCAGCCTTAGTTTGGCCTCATGTAAATTGATGGGCACATTTCAGTGTTAAATGTTAATCATCAACAATTAATTCTTGCAAGTTAGTTCTGTTCCTCCACATAATATAATTCCAGTCATTGCATCCTAATATACCGTAGGTGGTCTGTGGAAAGTTTATTCTCTGACTACTTTTAAAACAAATTATGCATTCTAACTCTATATGCAACTTATTTACCTAGGCATTGGGGAAGTCATAATCTAATATATTTGGAAGGCAGCAAGTTAGGAAAGGTTGAATAGGATAATTTTGCACATAGAAATACTATTCTAGCCCCATCAAAAACATCTCCCAAGACGCTCCCTTTTTCAGCAGTCTTTTTCAACCTGATGTCCTCTAAATTAATTGGATTACAGCATATCTGTAGAACTTCAGGTTGAAGAAGACTGTCTTTCATAATGTTTCAATATATCAAGAAATGGGGTCAATGATAATACTTTTTAAAAAATGTGTGTGAGCAGCATGGTGGCCAAGTGGTGAAGATGTTCGCTTCCAACTCAAAAGGTTGAGAGTATATATATGTTCATTCTTAACAGTGTTTTCAATCTCAGCAATTTTAAGATGTGTGGATTTTAACTTCCAGAATTCCCCACCCAGCATGAGCAGAGGCAAACCAGGATAATTTAAAACAGTTTAAATCCCTGCTTCCAAGGGTTTCCCAGTAAAATAGCAATAGCACTTAGACTTATAGTTTACAGAGTCAGCATATTGGCCCCAACAATCTGGGTCCTCATTTTACCCACCTTGGAAGGATGGAAGGCTGAGTCAACAGTTAGACAGGGATCACCTGTTTCTCTTGATCACCTGTTTCACCTAGGTTCTAAAATCTAAAGCATTGGTAGTCATAAGAAAAACAAAGCCACATAGTTGTATAATAAATGGAAATAAAATCAGATACTTACCTTCAAATATTTAGAAATGGTATTTCATGCACAGAGGGCTTAGACTTCACACCAGGAAGTTATAACTGAAACAATTTAAAAATTGTCAATGACAATTAAGATTCTTCAGAACCAGAAGGATCACAGGCCACCATTGGCATTACTATAGTGCAGATTCAAGAATATTTTATAATGAAACACATCTGCTCATCTGATTATGGAGAAATAGAAACTGTCTATTTACTTACTGTGTAGTTACTTCATTGCAATTTCTATAAGAATCTGTGCAAGGATTACATATTGCTGCCACACACGCCCAGGAGGGACGTAACTTTCCTATCGTAGCTGAATTTTGTGTGGCTGCAATGAAAATCGGTAATACATTTTCACTTTATTAATTTTATTTTCCTTGTTTTACTCTTTATGATCTTTGATCATATTCAAAGGACTCTTTCCTTCCTTTTATAGACATCTGTCCTACCCATTCAAATGGAGACTTGCTCCATATTCCAGAGAGGGAGCAAAGCACCACTTGACTACTTGCCTCATCTCAAAGTAGCTTCTTCTGGCCCTTGTTGGTGCTGCGCACACCTTAGCCACTCGGGGAGATGCGCAACTTGCTCTCCACCCCGAGACACTGGCCCGGTCCAGCTGTGGCTAATGCTGCTGCTCTTGCTGTCTCCATGGCCTGCTCGCTGCTCTTGCAGTGCCTTGCACAGCACACTTAAATTTAGCATGCTTCACAATGGGGGAGATGGTGCCCCTCCTCTTCCTGAAGGCCATTACAACGCGGAGCATCGACTGCAGCCGGGTCGGGCCAGTGTCTCGGGGTGGAGAGAAAGTCACGCGTCTTCCTGAGCGATCGAGGTACGTGCAG
This sequence comes from Oxyrhabdium leporinum, assembly GCA_032468155.1. NCBI lineage: Eukaryota > Metazoa > Chordata > Lepidosauria > Squamata > Cyclocoridae > Oxyrhabdium > Oxyrhabdium leporinum. Next base: position 198,623 of record JANHFL010006796.1, on the reverse strand, counting down.
CACCAACAAGGGCCTGAAGAAGAGGCAAGTACGGGAGCGCTTGGCTCCCATTCTGGAAAATAGGGTGTGAATCTCCATCTGCCGCCATCGCCCTTCTCAGGGCAGGCACGGAGTGAATGGGAGGGGAGGGCGAGGGGCGGGGCCAGCTGGTGTTCAGCCGACAGCAGGGGGACAAAAGAGCTTAATTTATCTGGGAACCTAAAATGACTCTTGATTTAAATCATATGGTAAAAAGCACCCAAAGAAGAAGAAAGAACAACATCAGCAAAAAAAAAACCCCGAAACCAAACCTCACCAGTTTTTGGAAATGGTTCAAGAGGGAACACACACGCACACACACACACACGGACGAGAGAGAGGGGGAGAGAGACATGAGAGAGGGAGAGATGAGAGAAGAAGAAAGAGATGAGAGAGATGAGAGAGAAAGCGGGAGAAAGAGAGATGAGAGGGGGAGAGAGATGAGAGAGAGAGAGAGAGATTCCTGTTTCCAAGAGAAAAGAAAGTACTGGGAGTCACAAAACCTGGGTAGGCATGGCTGGGGTGTGTCATGTGACTGGGTAGGCATGGCTGGGGTGTGTCATGTGACTGGGTGGTAGTGAGTGATGTTGAGTTGGCCACGCCCACCCAGGTTTTATGACTCCCGGTGTTTTCTGTTGGAAATGGATCCAAATGGGTCTTCGAGTGTTTAAGGTTGCAGACCCCTGCACTAGGCCAAACAAGCTCTCAAAGTGAACGTTACATAGTGAAAAGAAAAAAAATCCAGGACTCTAGAGTCTGGAATCAGGCCCAAAGCTTTTCATACTGGCAAATAATATTTCTGTCTGGCCTGATATGTCCCTAAAGATTAATATAAAAGCTTGTAAGGTAAACTGGCTAATTCTGTTTGTGTTCCATTTTTTATGCCTGATACTGCAGGAAGAGCAGCCCTTTTTTGGAGAGAAAGAAGTAGAATTGCACTGTCTCAGCTGTGGGCCGGTCTAGAGTGAAGCCATTGGCACACGCTCATTGACTCTTCTTGTCTCTTCCCTCTTGGTGCCTTAGGTATGTTTGGGAGAAGTGTTGATTTGCATTTTTTCTACAATTTCCCTCCGACAGGTCTGCTGTGTGTTACATGCACTGACATGGCTGTATTGGCTGGGAAATTGGGTGAAACATGTTACAGCAAATATGGAGGCATGTCAATCGGCACCACCTGTTGTCATGAGATGGTGAGTAGGAGGGAGTGCTAGGCAGTGAGATGCTTACATTCTATTGCCATGTTTTTCTCCTTGTTATTCTGCCCAAAAGGAAATTAATATTTCCCAAATTAGCAAGGACAGCTAGTAATAACCAGTAAGGTCTTATAAGTACCACAATACTGGGGTTGAGAAAGAATGGAATGGGAACATCACGTGCCGTGAAGAATATACAAAGATCTTATGTATCCTCTGCAAAGTTAGCCATATTATGCCAGCGCCCGAAGGCAAAAGGAACCCCCGCTGCACTGCCCTTCTTCTTTCAGGCCCTACGAATTATCCTGCACAGCCTGGATCTTCGTGCCAACTGCTACCAGCGCTATATTGTTCCGCTCTTGTCTGTCAGTGTGGACTTTTACATCCGTGTGTTTGTTCGAGTCTTCAGTGGACCATCCAAGGTCAAAGCTTCTGCTAGGTGAGCATCTGCTCAAGAAGGTGTTTCGCTTTTTCTGCTGTGCTTCCCCTGCGGAGGAAAAAAAAATCAGATCTCCTGCTTGCTTTCCAACTGTTCCTAATTCGTTGCATTCAGAAGGAAATGTCCAATATAGCTGGCGAAACCTGGGCATTTCCTTCTTTGCCCTTTCTCTAGTTTCTCTAGCAACTCTTCTTTCTCTTGGCAGCAAACAGGCCTTGGTTTATAACTGTGTGGGCTGTGGATCATTTCATATCCAGAGACTTGGCAAGATGGTCAGTGATGGAAAAAAGTAAGAGTTCTTTATAGTTTCGATAGCATAGTGGCAGTTTCTTTTATTCTGCTGCCCAAATCATTTTTGGTGTATACATTTTTTTCCCTGCTAGATATTTTCTCCGGCTTTGATCATAGCGGAAAACTAATTTCCCATTTTAATAAGTATTGCTTTTTTGGTTGGAACTGCTAGTTGCTCCCCACTTTTCTTTTCCCTTTGAATTAAAAAAAAATTATCTGCACACATCTATCAGAAGCTCAGGAACTGGGAAATTAAAGATATGAAAATGTACACAGAAAGAGGTATTTGTTTATTGGAAGCCCAAAAATGATTAAGTACTTCATTTGTCCAAGAGGAAGATGGTCTCATATTTAAGATAATCCTACCCAAAAAAAAAAAAAAAGAGAGAAAGAGAAAGAAAATTACATAGACAAAAATTCTTACTGGAAAATACAGTCTCTCGTTTACTGCTTCTCAACATTAGAAATTGCCTACTCTTTTCCTCAGTCGAAACATTGCTGCTGAGGATTCAGGTTTAGCTCTGAACACATGCTGTATATCTGTCTCTGTTGCTTGATCTATATTGTGCTAAAGAGACCTGTGGGGCCATTGGCCTTCAGTCTCTTGGACTTTTAGACGACCTGCGCTTGTAACATAAAGGAATCGTTTGATAAACAGGGAGGAAGCAAACCAGTCTATTATTTTGATCTGGCTTCATGGCATCTGCTTCTCTTGTGTATAATCCCACAGCTTCAACTATAAGGCTGCTTGTGGCCCCCCTATAGGTCCATCCTGTGAACATTGCCATCAGCACCACCAGGTGAGCCGGGACAATATGTAGCCTCATGGCTTGCCTTACGTGATTTTGGTTAAGTGATTTTTCTTAAGCTGATATTTCCTCCTCTTCCTTATCCTGCAGCTGGCTGGCCCCATGTGGGCAGCACCACTTCATGATTTGGGTTTTGTCCAGCGAGTCTTGTCAGCAGTTGAGAATAACCCAGGCCGCTTTCAGACAAATCAACGGATTCAGGGCATCCTGAGCATGGTGATGGAGGTGAGGATGATGGCTGTTGGCAGAGTCAATAGGGCTCTTTTCAGATCACCCCCACCCCCACCTCAAGAAGCAAGAACATGTCATCAAGTAGTAAAGTGGTAGAGAGCTAGCCAGCAGATCACCAGGTTTTTGCAGGCAGCATTGCTCTGTTCAACCTTAAGACAGCCATTGCAAGGCAACAGTGTTCTAGCCATGGTCTGGGTTCTTGCAAGGCTATTGACATCTTTTTTTATGAGGCAATTGTAATAATAAGCTTACCTAAAAGGGAACCTCTTCTAGTAGTCTTAAAAAGGGCCTTATAAATGGATCATTTGTTCAAAGCAGAATATGACTACAACATGGTTGCAATAGTAGATATGCCTCTTCTGTAACCTCACCTGAATAACTTCCCTGTATAATTAGAATCTGCTTTCCTCTGCATGTAGGAAATACCTGATGTCCCTCTCTATTATACCCTTGATAAACTCAGTAAAACCATCCATTCCAGCAGTCCTTCTCTACTACAGTTCAGGTAAGATGAACTTACTAATTTGCACCAAGATCTTCTATTTAGCTTTAAAAAGGAATATCCTAAGATAGGTGAATGTGGCGATAGACAGGATTTCCTTGCAATTGCTGGTAAAGCCAACGTTTGAATGCCATTGTGATATTGTGGAGATAATGGATTCTCCCCCCCCTTAATCAGGAGCTTGCTAGGAGACTCGCTGGTTTTTAGCAAGTTACCTGGTCTTGTGAATCTCTGAATCTTTTCAAACACAAGCGGAATAGTCATCACATGCAGAAGACTCAGGCCCCACTGACTGACAAACATACTGTTTCAAAGATTCCTTCTTTGGTTGACTCAAGGATAAATTTTGATTTGGGTGATTTGAAAATGCTCAGGGTCTCTAGCATGATATGTCATGTGATTTTAAGGATATACAAAGAGCACATTGCATAGGAAAGTAGAGAATTAGTTGTAAAAACAAGCGACAGCATTTAAATATACAGTATAGAAAAAAAAATAGATGTGAAGAAATTGGAGTCTCATGTTTAGATGATTGTACCAATTTTCCTGCTGCCTCAAACAGAACGTTGACCTGTTCCAATTGTTGTTGGGGGTTCTGCTAATCTTTTTCCTTTGGGAAGTTAGGGCATGTTTTAATATAAGCTTTCTCTGGATTCTTTTTCAGATCAGCTCTTCTTCACGCGGGCTACCAAGTGTCGCTTTCTCATGCCTGTAAGAATGCTATCAAAACAAATGCACCATCATCTGTGCTTTGGGACATTATGCGCTGCTGGGTGAGCAATGGTCTTAACTTGCAGAAAGGGAGCTTTCTTTTCTGGCTTTTGACACTACATAACAACTATGGAGGCCTCTAACTTTTAAGGCTATTCCGGGCATCAAGATTCTCACAGATTCTCCTCCTTTCTAGTGTTTAGGCAAAGCCAATCGGCTTAAACTAATTTCTTTCTGCAAGCTTTAATAAAGGTTCAGTGTGAGGTAGCCCTAAAAGATTTGGAAAAAAACCCAACCCCAACAACCTGAGATATCCCTTCTGCCTTTGCTCTTGTCTACACTCTTCCTCTAGGCTCTTTTTTATTTATTATTAAACTGCTGCTCCTTCTCTTCCTTCTGCCCATCCCCTCTTGCAGGAGAAACTCAACCCTGTGAAACGAGAGCGCCTTTCAGAGAACAGCCCAGCTGCTCACATCCTTTCCATGGAGCCCAAGTAGGTGATTGTCACATGATAGAACTGGGCTTGAGATGAGCAAATGTGGATTTTGAGCTGAGAAACAAATTGCTCTAGGTGCAGGCTATTAAAAGCTTGGATGTTTTGAAGGCAGAAATCTATAAAGTTTCTGAAGGCAAAAAGGAAGCAAACAAAAAAGAGCCTCTCTTTGAGGAAGATGGGTGGTTAAGAAGTTTGATAAATAAATAAATAATAATAAACTAAACTAAATCACACAGAACAGGGAGTATGGCAGCAGAGGGAAGAGAATCTCCTAAGAGTGTTAGTTTGAAGTTGTTTCTTTGCAGAGAAAAATGTAAGATACTGAACGCTCCTACCACTGGCAGAACCTACTAAAAAGGTTCCTGTGGGTTAGAATTCCGTCACATGTTCTAATCTGCCCCTTATTCTGACTTTCTATAAATTGTACAGGTTGCAGGCGTCCTTCACTGTCCGAACAGATGCGAATCCTAAATCACGAAAACAGAAACTCCGACGGTTCCAGATGAATCCTGAGCCCTTCTGGGGGCCCAAAGCGAGAGCAAAAGCAGGGTAAAGGGATTTAAAAGGAATCGTGGAGTGCTGGGAGGGAATCAGAACATCCAAATATAAGACTCTTCTGGGATTATAATTACATGTGATACTTGAAAGGGGGAAAAGAGTTCCATTTCTTCATTGTAAAACTAATGCCAGATGTATTGTTTGGGCTGCGAATTATAGCCTTGTTAATAGAACTTTTGTCTTGGAAGATTGTGCGGCAAAGGGAAGGGCATAGCTAGCATCTTCCTCTGCATCTTGACTCCCTTCTCAGACAATAAAAAAGCTTATGCACATACCATAGGTGCAGCTCAGGCCCTTGGCTGACGTTGCCATTACTTCTTTTTGCTGGGTGCAAAGAAGGATTGTAGACTGGTAGGGCTGTAATCATAGGACTGTAGGCTAGTCCTCTTGGGTGCAGAAGCAGGTGGGTGTCTTACAACTCACCACTCAATATTTTTACAGGGTTTGCTGCAGCATTTCATCATGAGCCTTTTTAGCGCCCCATTAAAACCACAGAGCAGTTGCCTTGGTTCATGCCTGATTATTTTTCTGGGCTAGGGGTGGGATTTCCTCTTGTTTGCAGGAAAAGAGAAAGTTGCATCAAAACAAGAGGAAAGCGTGTGCAGAAGGGAATGATGATTCTCACCTAAAGAACTTTCCATGCAAAAGGTTCCGGCAGGTAAGTGGCTACAATTACTCTGCATGGTAAGAAACTAGTTAAAGGCCCGTGAAAGGAAATGGGCAGCATCTTTTTGAATCCAGTTTATTGTGACAGCAGAGGTCCAGGAAGAAACGTGATTGGCGTGTGATACAAAAGGATCGTGGCACATGGCTTCATTTGGTTTCTATAACATTTGATCACGGGATCGGATCAGTGGGTTGATATAGTTGGGTTATAGCTCAGATGGAGACATTTGGATCTAAAGGAAATGGGGAAAGGAAATGACCTCTTACTAGAGCGTCTTTTCAGGTGACTGCACTAATCTAGAACCAGTGCAGGGTCTAAGCTTCCTGGAAAAGGGGAAAAATGGATTTTGAGGGCTCTCTTCTCCTTATCCCTGTCTGGAAACAGGGGCATGCAGTTTGCCTCCTAGAAACAGAAAAAACATTCACCAAGTTTTGGGGTTTTTTTAGCCACAGATAAGTAAAGGTACTAATGAGCAAGAAGTACCTGCTCTAGCTTAAGAGTGGCAGCCAAAACCAATAATCTTGCATACCTAGCCAGTCCATTTTAACCAGTTACAATTAACAGACGACTACAATTAAGTGCCACGATAGCCTCTGAAAATAGATGTGTCTGCTCCTGAGTTTAAAACGGTCTACCAAGCTAGAATGCCGCTTGCTTGATATTTTACCAAACTGCTCAATTTTGGCAGACCCAGGGCAGCAGCAAAAATTTAAGTCTTTGTGGATGCACATTAAAACTATAATACAAACCATGGGCATCCTGTGAAAAATCTCCTTGAAGACTGGATGTTTTTGACTTCTATATATAAAAAATAAAAAGGATAATGCATGGTAAAGACAGCGTAGTCCATTCCCCAGAGCTGCCGAGTGCTTTATCCAGGCAGTTTCTTTTTGTTAGCAATCCGCCACTTGTATAAATAATCTAGGTGGATTAGGTGCAAGAATATAAATGTCTTAAATAAGTTGTTTCCAATGAATGCCATTTTCCTTCCCAGGGTGACTGTACCTTAGGGGACAAATGCTGCTACTCTCACGAGACACAGAAAGAGTGAAGCACCAATAACAGCAGTCTGACAAAAAAGCCCTGAATGCCTGGTGCGATTTTTATTTTTGCATTTATAGGCAATCTTTATATTTTAATGACTGTCAAAATGTACTTGACAATTAAATACTATTATCTTTTGATGATGTTTGGGTTTGTGATTGTTTAATACTGATGAGAGTATCGTTTTGATTCGTCAGCATTTTTGTAGGGCGTGGGTTAACAGTACGAACCGGTTCAGCCAAGTAGAACAGCAGAGAACAAATTTACATATGGCCGTCTTTCCACTTTTTTTAAATCTTCTATATGCACCAGTCTGCATGCAGAAAATCCCAGGGCTGAGGCATCTTTATGTGAATCATTTTTTTGCTATTGGCAGGCAAGATGCCTCAGCCCTGGGATATTCTGCATGCAGACTGGTGCATATAGAGTAACACTGGCTAAGACCGAGCAATAATATCACTTGGTGTAAGGCAGTTTCCTATGATTGGCAGAAATATTAAGTTTCAGGCTGTATGGTTTTCTTTCATCATACATGTAGCTCTGATCAAAATGTGAGGGTAAGAGTCCCACAATTCTCCCTCCCACCCATTGCTTCTATGAGCCCATTCATTGCTCTTTCCAAGCTGACAGTTCATCTCCCAATAAAGCTACAATGAAGTAGAAAGTTAAGTGTCCTTGGTGTTCTTTGAGTTCAGTTATTTTCTTGCAGACATTTCATTAGCCCAAACCAGGTAACATGATCTGACTAGCACTATTGATGTTACCTAGTTTGGATAATAAATGTCTGCAAGAAAACAACTAAGCTCAGAGCACCAAGACCCTTCATTTCAACCCTAATCTACAAGTTACCTAGATAAAAGTACTTCCAAAATATCCACATGTGCATTCTTTTCTGAAAATTAGTGCACACAGTTTAATGCAACTCTCAGCTTAATACTGAGATGTCATTGGTGTGAACCAAAGTTGAATAAGACATTATAAAACAAACCTAGGTTAGTAATTTATCAAGGATAGGCTTATTTTCCAGACTATACAACTTATTCCACAGTAAAACGTGTTGTCCATGCTAATGGAAACTGATAAGCTGTGCAAGATCTTGAGTTCGTTGGCTTATTTATTATCCCGCCTATATTATTTTTATAAATAACTCAAGGCAACAAATGTATGTAATATTCCTTCTTCCTCCTATTTTCTCCACAAAAACCCTGTGGGGATGGCCAGTTGGAGAGAGTGACTGGTCCAAGGTCACCCAGCTATCATTCATGGCCAACATGAAGCTAGGACAGTCTTTTGGCTTCTAGCCTTGTGCCTTAATTACTTTCCAACTTTTAACATGAAGAAATAGTGAAGCAATATACAAAATAGTTGTATGCATTTAAGAGATTTATTAAAAAGATGATAGTCCTTAAGACAATCCAAATATTCTAGCACTTTCAAAACCCTCTGTAAGGACGGTCAATTTTTGTTTATTATGGATGTGCTCTGAGGACACGAAGGCTAGACCGGTGTGGTCTTTAACGGTGATCCCTTTTTCATTTGAAAAAAAAATAAAAATATCAGGATAATTTCTGAAGATAGTCCTACTACGCATACCATTTGGTATTAAAAGCAGCTTAAGGGCATCCTCTGTTCGCAGAACAAAGCAGTGCCTCCTTCGGAGAGGAACCACTTCCTCCCTCTTGTGCAGGTTCCTAGGGGAAGGCTCTGGTGTCCTGCTGTTCCTTGAGACAATACTTCACTCTTCTCGTACCAAAAGGCAGGTTGAATTCTTCCTTTCACCTAGGCCGGCCTTAGTACCTAATCTGCAGCATGAAGGTTCGGATCTGCATGGGAGATAATTCTATGCGTGCTGGGTCTAGGCGAGTGCCTGATCGTTGTTTTGCAGCTACCCCTGTGGAGAGAAGGAGGTTGAGCAACAGTGATAGAACACCACCGTGACATTTAAAAGGAACAAGGAAGGCAACAGTTATTGAGAGACAATGGGATTTACAGTATTAGTCCTGCTGAAAAGTTCATTCCAAGAGCTGTAATTGTGGGAATTAGCTTACAGTTAATGGCCAACTCTTGCCCAATCATACAAAATGCAGTCTTTGTGGGTAGGCTAGAGAGGCCACGTGGGCTCTGGAAAAGCTGCCAGACATGAAGTTTGAAGCAAGATAGAGATTAGCCTATGTAAGACTAATTGCAGGTTATAAAAAGATAGAGCAGTCTAAGAAGCTTGGAGAAGCTTTCAGTGCAACTTAATTACACTAAATACGTTAGAATAAAAAAGGACTGAAAGTACCCGTTTCCTTGAAGCAATAGAGCAGGAGTGTCAAACTGGCGGCCTGTGGGTCAGATGTGTCACGCGCAGGCCACGCCCACCCCAGCTCCGCAAATGGGGAAAACATCACATGACGGCAACGTGACGCGGTGAGTTTTGACACCCGTGCAATAGAGACTACTATACAGAGAGACCTGCAGTTCCGCTTCAACCTTCACCTTGAGTTGACTGCCAGATGAGCCTGCTCACGTTCTCCCACTTCTGGTTTGCTGACAAGTTCATCTCTTGCACGGTGATGATGTTGAAGGAAGAGAACAAATTCTGACCAAGTGGAAAAAACAGATGAAGAATCTAGATTGGGATGTTGGCTCCACTTGACTCAATGCTAGACTCATACCGATCAGGTTCTCTTCACCCTCCTGACCCCCCAACTAAATCTTAGTTTTTAGTTCTGGTCTTCAACTAGCACCAATGCAAACTACCTCTCCTGTATGTATCCTGTGTGCACCGTAGATCTAATAAAAATGTGACATGCTAGCCGGGAAATCCCTCATTCAGATCTGAATTGGGCGATGAAAGCACAAGCGATTGTGACTATTATCTGCAGAATGGAAATACGAATGCTTCCCTGCCTGATAGCATTTTACCTGAAATTCATCAAACCTAAGTACAGGATACTGAACTTTAAGAAATTACCCACTTTGGTAGTTAGTTTAGCCCAGCTAAATGACAAAGAACAGTTCGTGCCTTTACTGATTTGATTCCAATAAGAAACCTACCAGCAAGTTAATGGCAACAGGCAAGGACTCATTGACTGCCTCTCCATATTCAAACTGGTGCTCTAGACGGATGAGAACAGCATCAGGCTCCCACTGGGCCAATGTCAGCAAGTGTACATTCGAAGGAAGGGCATGCCGGAGAGCAGAGAACTGAGGATTGGGAGAGAAAGCATTGGACTAACAAACACATTGTCCGATTACTCTCCCGGAAAAGCCACAATGTTGGATAATGTCATTGACCTATAAACTGTAAACATTCAACACGATAAAAGGAATGCCACTAGATACTAAACAATATGCAAATTATGAAAAGCAGGAGAGGATAATCGACTTAAAAAGTTAAACCTCCATTTAAAAACTAATCGAGCTTCGGAATTTGGAGCATGCAGGCAGCACCTGTCCAAAATTATTTTAATGTATTTGCCTTAGATTGGGCTCCCATACTCTGCAGCTGCCATACAGGCCCTGGAAAAGGTGCCACTTTGAAACCGTTGCAGAAAAGTGCTAAGCTCAAATGTCCTCCTTGGACTGCTTTGCACTCTAAAACCCTCACAATTAAAATAATCTTAGAAATGCCATCCATCATTTGTTTCAAAAGTATTTTGACTGTTAAATAAGGCTTGGGACATTTGAACGCTGCTTGTCTTTTTTTCTTTCCCTCACCTCTTTGATAATGTCGTGACTGTCTGGTGTCAGCACCACCTGTGGTGCCATGAACTCTTGCTGGGCCCACAGACGGTGCTGCTCAGCTGATGATTCCACTGTGTCCAAGAATACAAGGTGGCGTCCTCGCACCACTAGTCCACTGCGATATTCACCAGGTTCCAGTAATGGCTCTTGTACACCCCGGTTGTCATCATGTAGCAGCCTTCGATGCACCTGAAAGCGACACACACACGAAAGTGGAAAGCAGAAGAATGGCAGGACAATTCAGTTTGTTAATGCCTTAAAATGCCTGGTGCTGTGGGATGGGTACGGTATTGAAGATGCTGGAAAAACAAGTAATTCCTAAAACATAAGTAACTGACTACACCAACTCATTTAACCACTAGTCTTGCTACAGTTTCACATATGGGTTTTTCTTCTGGTTGTAGACTTCTCGCTACTTTGGCTGCTGATCTCCTTTACCTCAATTTCCTAGTCTTATGCTCTTTCATCTATTGAAACTGTGGCTCTTCTGCCTTTGGAGCTAACGTTTTAGGTGAGGTGCTCAGCTTCCCCAAGTATAAAGGAGAGAAATTGGTTCCCACAGTTGTAACTGGAAGCAATTGCAGAAAGTACTTGTCCTCTCTGTTGCTCTACCAACCTGCTATACTTACCATAAGTTCAAGAGAGCCATCAGTGAGGCTACTGCCACCCTGCGAGCGATCTGTCAGTACTGTTAGCTGGGTCTTCTGGTCCTGAAATGGGAAAAAAAGATTGCACAGTCCTGGTTGAACAAACCTCACCCTGCAGAGATGCTGCAGAATTACAGGTGATCCCATCACTGAAGATTCAACCTACATTAGACAAAAGCCTACCCATATTCCATAATTATGCTTGTGTGGGCAGGTAGTCCTATAGGAGACCAAGAACAACCAAAGCTGCCAGGAACCATGGGATATTATTACCTTGATGTAGATACGAGTATTCACAGGGTAGTAGTTGCCTGCCACTGGCTCAGTCTGGCTCAGATTCCATGTGACCCGGTAATCACGCCTTCTCGGGGAATGAAAGAGAGCAAATTAACTTCCTGATTTCCTTCATCCAGCTGAACCTTGCAAAAATCAAGGTGCACCCCCTCCCCAGCTCTTATAAATGGAAGTGAGAGACAGCGAGGAGGGTCACAGCAAAATGAACAAAGAGAGCACTTAGTACAGTCATGACTGGTATTTTAGCTCCCACAAATCATCTTTGCAATTTTAGCCTGGCTTGTTGGATAAATTTGGCCATTGTATGAGCCTTGCCCAGCCTAGATAGTCTCCACACACATGGATTTCAACTCTCATGGGGTCATTGCTGAGCATTGGGAGAGTTGAAGTCCAGAGACCTGAAGGGTATTCAGAATGGAAATCTACATTACAGTTTTGTAAGCTATGCTGGTAGCAGTACTTGCAACGTGAGTGGATGCCATCGTTTTGGGGAAGGGTGCTGTAGAGTAAGCCAGTGGCTCCTTATACACTTTCATTTGCTCATACAGGATTGGACAGTAAATAAAAAAACATGAAGTCTAATATTTTGCTTAGGCTTACTGAATATGTTGTGACCAAGCATTTCAAAACCAGAAATGTCTAGCTAACAGTTTGCACTATAAGCCACTGTATAGTTCTGGCTGCAGGTCACAGGATTGGTGAATCTTCCCGTTCCTAACCCCATACCTTCTCTCCAGGATCTCACGTCCGTTGGAATCTGTGTAAAAAAGGCCTCCAGTCTGCAGATTTGTCTCAAACCGGCTGATTATCTCCTTGCCATAATGATCCCTAGGGCAAAGATTGGAAGCCAGAATCTTGTGCTAAAGGTCAACAAAGCCCCCCCCCCCAACTATGTTGTGATGCTTACTCTATAGGAATGGGTCCCACTGTCCATTCCAGTTCAACATAGGGCTGCCCAGCATAGAGGCGCACCACTTGGGAACACCAGTCAGAGAAGTTCTGGTACACCTCTTGCACCACTTGAGTCTGCCAAAGAGAGACATAAGGCTGCTATGATCCTCACTTGGCTTCAAAAGTACAGCTGCCCTTTCGGCAGTTGAAGGGCCCAAATGAGTTTTGAGAGCAGCTTCACACACAAAGAAATACTCGGCACATTAAAGAGTGCTTAGGGTTCCTTTAAATTCAAATGCTTCAAGTCATACAATGGACGCCACCTTCTGGCAATGAGAGGAGCCTTAAGAAAATATTTTAATAAGAAATCAAATTACTTCTGTTAGATGCCTCAGCTCCTGAAAAATGAAAATTCTCCTTTCCGACTAATCATTCAAGAACAAAAGAGCTGGTTTTATATTAAGCTTTGGTGAACTCAATCCCGCCAGCAGAAGTGGCATTTGTTGGAAATGGTAAAACATCATCAGAGGCCAAAAGCTCTCTCAGTGAGGGAGATGAGTTCTTAAATTTGAAAAATAAATAAAAAATAAAAGCAATTCTCACAAGACTCCACTCATGAAATGAAACCAGGCATAGCAAAAACTTAACCTCTCTTTTTTTAAAACCCAAAATATTGGGTCTAGCAACCTTTTGCCTGCCAAAATGTACATTCTCTCAAGTGAAAACAGTTGAGAGCCACACTCTATGCCGAGAGGGGCAAATGAGAGATTGGCCCTTTTCTTTCTGGCATCCTCTCTTCCTTCTTAACATCTTGAGGTAGGACAGCACTGAGTGCTGATTAGATTAGATTGCAGAGGGCACAAAAATCAACAAAAGACACCAATGTAAACAAGCATACATTTGTGCACAAATTCCTGCAAATTATAGTATTGCAATAGTGGCGAATTATAGCATTGCCCTGCCCATAAAATGTTTCTGCCATCCCCTCAGGCCATGACAAATATTACTTTAGATTCCTAAACAAGGTAAGACAGCTTTTGCAGGAGCAACTGTATAGCAATCCTTGCTACGCTCTACCATGAAGAAGTCAAGCTTCTTTTGGTTACAGAATATGAAGCCTAGCAGTTTATGTTGTGTTATTTAGCTTATTAGCAACTTAGGTTAACTTAGAAAGGAGGCAAAGTCAAATCACTTCTGAAAAACCTTGCCAAGAAAACGGCAGGGACTTATCCACAGAGTTTCCAAGAACGAGACATGACTGTGGAAGAAGAAAAAAGTATTTAGCAAATTGATATAGCTGCCCATCCCACAGAATTTGACTTATGGAATATGGTTTGAAAATACAAATAATCCATGAAGGCTATATGATGAGTTATAAGCCTTTTATGACTGCCATCCCTGCTCTTCAGGGGTGGGGAGCCTAATTTATCTATTCTAATAATTGTGTTTTTCCCACTAAGCAAGTAACTAGGTAACTTTTTTTATATTGCTCCATTCCAACTGCCTTTGAGTGGCAAGCACTAAAAAAAAGGAAATATCACAAAAATGCAATAATGGTACAATCCATCGAGGGACAAGTCTGAATTTAATACTCCCCAATCAATCCATTAATCTTTATTATAATCACAGACCAGCAAAATATTCTTCAAATATTGTATCAGAGTCACATTTCTACAGTTCTGCAGAAACTCAGAAGAGGCAGCTGCTTCACAGCAGTGGAAGATGGTAGCTCCTATGATAAATACCAACTACAGAATCAATGCAGGTCAAAACTTGGGGATGGGACCCTCAGCAGGTCTTACCTCCCAGATCACTGGGCAAACAGATCAATTTGGAGCAGATGACTTTGAGCTTTTCCTACCTTTATTTGATATACCCGAGCTCTCTGGGCAATGGGAAAGGCCTTCGAGGTGTCAGGACGGAAGATGTAGGCTCCAGATGCCTGTGAAGATGCTGCATTTCCAACACTGGCATTATACCTGGAGAAGTCAGCCAAGAGAAGGACATGAAGACCATCATCTCTACAATAGCAGAACAAGAACTGATTAACCAATCCCAGCAGAGGATAAGGAATGCCAAGCCGTCCTAAAAATGCATCTGCCACCAGCTACTGTTGGAAATAAAGCAGACATTCACTTCTCTCAGCACAAAGTAATCTGACCCACCAGAGGAAGCTTTGGAGAAGCGGTAAGGAGATGTTCTTGTCCAAATTTCGGATCTCCTTCATCAGTCCTGTGTTGGGGTCAAATAGAACTTGCAGATGCTGGAGCAGAAACACACAAAAAATACTTTATCAGAGACACCATCAGGAACAGCTGTTTGGGTTTTTAGTCTGAATGGTAGCAAATGAAGAAGACTATCCAGGAAGTTCATTTTCAATAAAAAAAATTGCCACTTTCTTTCTTATTTATAGAATAGGAACATTTTGAGCATCTCCTTTTATTAACTATCTAATATTTGACAAGGTAATTTTTGGTACTTCCTGTTATTTTACTTTAAGAGCTGTTTCAGCTTCACTTCTCTAGTGCAGGAAAAATACACGTGTACAACCAAATAACAAAGGGAAGATCAGCCTGTACCTCATTCTCGATCGATGGTGTAAGATGGGCTGCAGCAGGCTGAGGACGCAGCCTTTTCAGCAGCCTGGGACGTGCTGAATCCCTTCCAGACAACCGGGAAACGGAATAGGTTCTGTAGCCTAATGGTGGGAGAGATGCCTGAAATACCAGTTCATTGGTAGCACTGCCTCGATTATGCCGCACGGCACGGGTGAAACTTGATACAGGTATGATCTGGCAAGGAAAATGTAAGATTGTTTTTTTTTAATAAGATAAATTGATAAGAAATGGATTATTAACAGTTCAGGGTCCACCCAGCAGAATAAACCCTCCCACTCACCCCAACCTTGTTCAGAGCAGAATAATTTAGCATATATTTCCTTTCATTCCCTGGAACAACAGGAGCCTGGATCTCTCGAAGATATTACAGGACTTTCTCCAAGGCTTTCTTTTTTCACAAAGATAGATTAACACTTTAACCAGCACAGAACAGCATGCAGGCAAGACTTTGCCTAACCCATAACAATTAATATTTTCAATTGATCAGTTAGTTTTATAGGCACTTCTGACACAAATACAGTGCTTTACAGCACTCTGCACAGTTACAACATCGGCGCATTGTCCCCAATAATCTGGGTCCTCTTTTTTTCGACCTTGGAAGGATGAAAGGCTGAGTCAATCTTGAGCCAGTCAGAATCGAACTGCCGGTGCGCAGAATTTGCCTGCAATACTGCATTCTAACCACTGCGCCACCAGGGCTTGTTGATAAACATTTTAACAAATCAGGGCTAGTTGTGTAAATATTTTAATAGATAAATGACTAAGACACTAAAGACACTGTGATGACAAACAAGCCATAAATACTTTCTTGTGGAGCCTGAAGAGTCCCACTAATTGAACTTCTTTGTTAGTGTCTTCCATGCAACACCTGGGGGTTGGGAGGATGGCCCACAGGGGTTCCCAGTAATGCCTAAAGCAAACCAACGCTTCCTACCTCATTCAAAATATTCTGACCGTCCGGCGCTACAACCGAATAATCGCTTCCGTTCACAGGCAGTCGGACATTCCGATCCACAGAACGGGCCAGAGGGTTATAGATGATCACTCTGAACTGCAAACATAGCGAAGAAATATGTTGAGCAAAGGAAGACCCAACAGCAGATGCTAAGGAGCCTGGTTATTTATTTATTTAACATAACTTATATACCATTATTGTAACTTATATACCATCCCACTTTATCAACTCCACGCTCTCTAGAGCCCAAGCAGAGTCCTTAAGGCTGAGGAGTGACCCGAGAGGCTCCAGATTTCAAGGCTTGTACGAGATGAAAGATGAGAAACTCTATGGTCCCTTACAGTGGGGGTAGCTTCGGTTAGTAGGCAAGCGCTGATGTTGAGGTAGGTGCAATAGATGAAGTTTTCCGTGCTGCCGAGAAGATTGGCAAAGGCATTATTCATCACAACCTGCCAAGTCAGGGGGGAAAAAAAAACCAGCAGTTAAGTTCTCTACTCCTGCCAGAAAGTTATGAGCGTACAGAAGCACCACTGGGGGGGAATCAGTGAAGGTCTTATGCAAAGTCTTGGATTCAAAGCCGGTTCAAGAGTAAAACAAACGTTGACAAGAAGAGAAACTGAAAGTGGCATTGGCATTTCCCTTTATGTCATCATGGGCAAAGTTTGGCTACAAAAACCAAGTCAATCTCCGCTGCAAAAAACAGCTGTGATATCTCAGAAACATAACCCCTTTGGAGTCAATTGTGTAGAGGAAGATCCCATGGCAAGATTTCAGGATGCTGCATTCTTAACATGGAAGAAAAGAGGAAGACTCCTTTAGGCAACATACGGTGGCTACCACAACGAAGGGACCGTGGTGTGGCCATGTATACATGCCCCAAATCGGGGTCAAGCAATACCAGCCCTTGCTGTTACGACATGTGAAAATCAAGCAACGTTTTTGCAGCCAGAGAAAGTGCTTTTAATTTTTTTAGTATCATGTTGTCTAAGAGCTGCAGCCCATACATATGTGGTGGGAGAGAAATAGCGGGGGTGCGGGGGGGGGGAATATTGCTGGTTCATGCACAAACCTGGCAGGCATCCCAACCAATAGACAACTGTTTGGCATAGTCATTGGTCACATGCTGCTTTGCTGTGCCACTCACTGCATCATGATGCTGAGCGACTGCCATAGCCTGGCCTATAAGAAAAAGACCACAGGTATCACACAGTAAAATTATGGGGTCCCTAGAGACTTGGGTGCTGTGGGAATGGCCACTGTTTTTATTCTTGGCTTGTACTCCTAATCAAGGTGCCATTGGCCAGAGCATCTCTTCCTAATTGGTCTGACGGTCGTCATGGCAACTGCCACCACAGTTGCTCTCTTCATAAAAGCTTAAGGTGAAAGCTCCAGCCAACTCAAGGAGCGCACATACATACGCAGCACAGAACTGTTAGCATTGCCGTAAGGCCCCAAGTTTGCTTTTCTGCCAACTAGCACTTCCAACTGGTTGCAGATCTGCAAAAAAAAGAAACACTGAATCAGAGAACCACAAAGCACCGGGATACGTTCTATTTAGAAAACATGAAGTCTACCAACCTGCAGGAAATTGTTACTGAGGCGTTCATAGTGTTTCAAAGCTGGCCGGCTGGTGTAGTAGCCTGTCCAGAACTGATGGGGACCATCGGCATATGGGAAGAAGTCATCGTATTTCATAGACCTGTTCAAAATAAGATCGGTTAACCAAAGTCCACTTTTGGATGTGGAATGCCAACCTTCTCCTAATTTCAGAATAATATGAGCTCATCAGTAGTAGAAACAAGCAGGAACATCACCTGAGTGAAATTCATCTTCGGTGATGTTTTTTATCATGCTACTTAAGAAAAAAGATTGAGAGATCTAATGTGCTTCTTAGTATTCTTTTCCCCTTTTATGATATGGAAGTGAATAATTATTAGGATGGCATTGGATGGGTAAATAAAATTATATGGATACGGAAACTGATTTTAATCTCTTTCAAATATACCCCGTGGAACTAGAGGATAGAGTGGTTGGCATGGAGTGAATTTACCAAGCCAAAGATACGTAGGTTAGCCCAGATCTAGAGTAAAAGTAGGCAACTTTTACCTTCCAAATATTTTAAGATTTCAGTTACTATTCCCAAAATCCAAAAGCATTGCCATTAACAGCAGCTACTTTGGGGAACACCCCCCCCCTCTGAAAATGCCTGAAGACGGGACAAACCAAGAGTTTGCCTTCAAGGGGACTACAGGTAATCCCTGGGTTACAAGTGTTCCCTTAGTGAATGTTCGAAGTTATGCGGTAAGTGCCCTCAAGTGTTCATGAACAAGGCAAGCCCCAAAATTATGAATATTGCAGCACCACGGGCAGTTGTTTCAGGCCCCCAGGCCTTCCCTGTTTGCCGTTTCCTTGCCAAAGCCTGTAGGTTTTGTCAGCTCTTTGCAAAAAGCCTTTGTTGGCACCGGTGGAGCTTGGGAGGAGCGAGCATGTCCCTCCAAAGCTCTGTTCCTACTGGCAAAGGCTGCCGAAGCCTAAAGGGACGCCATCTTCAACAGCTTTTCCAATTAAAAAGGAGGCCCGGAAGGCGCGGCGGGGCCTTCTAGCCCTCACCAGAGATCTGCTTGACGAGGCCTCCTTTTTCGTCACCGGCGGCCTCGTCAAGCCTTTTGCTGATGAGAAAGGAGGAAGCAGGCAAAGAAACAGGCTCAAGAGTAGGCAGATCTTTATAAGGTAAGTCACCTGGCAGGATGGGGGAGGGGAAGCAATTGTGGGGATCCCAGAGGAGGAAGAATGAGGCATCTGTGGGTTGGGGGAGGCTTTGTGTGGTTTGACGTAGGTGGCCTGTTCCATCACTAGGCTTCCCCCCATGGCCTTCCGCACCCCGAGATACCTCGTGTGCACTTAAGGAACCACGCATTTGCCCACACATTAGCAAATGCGTGGGAGAAAACGGAGTGATCTTGTTCAAGGTACGAGATTCACTCCCACGAATCCTCAGGTTACGAATGAAATGGGCAGGCTCCATTACATTCGTAACTCCAGGACTACCTGTACTAAGCTTTCCTGCTGTTTTGTCAGATGTGTTATGACTTCACAGTTCCAACATCGCCAAGGCAAAGATCAGGAGATGGATAGATCAAGCATGACAGTTCACAAGAAGCAAAGAAAGAAAGGAGGCTGAATGAAACTAAGCAGAAATGCCTCTCGGCTGCTAACGCTAGCTGCTAGGCCCGTCAAATATCTGCTCTTGCCGCTTAGCAATCCCAGGTTCTTTTGCTAACATTGAGAGGGTATCTTAAAGGATGGATCCAAATTAAGCACCTGCTCAGGCAAGAGAGTGGCAGCCCCACTGAAAAAACTCCTATTGCAATGAGCAGCCCTGAATACCAGCCTGCCTCAGCCCTCTCACCATGTTGTGTTGGCTTTATTCAGCTCCCAAAGATAGCAGCTTGGAGTTGAGTAGAGTACGTTGACACGGCTGCCCCTCAGTTGCTGGAAGATGATATTCCAAGGAAAGAGACATGTTTATTTGAATTTCCTCTTGGCAAATTCATCACCTTCCCCCCTACCAATCTGGGCATCTTTTGGTATGCCTCTGTGAACTATATCAACCAGAGACAGAAACTGGTGTGGTTCCAACTTGTGCCTCAGCATCCCTCAGAAGGCCTGACTGTTGTATTCCTTCCCATCTAAATCAACAGAGGCCTCAAACTCTGAGGCCTTGTGTTGCGTAAAATATATCTTTCCAAAAAGACAGACCGATAGCCCATGCCAGGGTACCTGTGCATTAACATGATAGATCAACTTGTCCATGTTCTTGTACCACAGCAAGGCGTTCTCGTACTGGAAATCAGATCCCATTGTCATGACAATGTGGTTTGTGCGATAGTGTTTGGCCTGAAGAGAACATTGAAAACTAGTAAGCAGGTCTATTTGTCACATAGTCACTCCCCGCCTATCCCCAGGAATATTGTTAACAACATATACAACAAGCAGAGTGATGCTCAAAAGCCTCAAGTGCCTAAGAATCTAGGGGGGGGAAATCCATTATTGCAGATGTGATGAGCAGGAGGGAATAAGGAACAGCAGATACTTAAGGTTTCCTAGTGAGCTGACAGTAATCATTTGATCTAGTGGAAACACCTTGCTTGATTCAGCATTCAGTACTTTGCTATATTACATGGCCACTTCTCAATTAATAACATCTTTAGAAATGATAAAGAGTTCATATGTAGCTTAGTTTTACTCCCAAATATGGATATCTTCCCTGATACTACCCCTTGTTTTCACCTGGGCAGCTGCAGTTCCCAGAAAATAGGCCACTATATTTTCCACATTGTTCTCTTCACTGTCATCGTCCACAATAGGATTGTCAGAGCAGATTTGATCCCAGCAGAGAGACATAGGGGGGTTATAACCATTTGGCAGGATACCTATCAAGAGACGGGAGAAATGAGAGCGACAAATTACATTCTAGGAATCAATTTCCACACCCCAATTGTTAAACACACAATAATGAGGCAGCAAAGAACCAATATCCTACACCAACTTGATTTCCTTCAGATGTGTGAGACTGTACTATAAGCCTAGGCCAGCATGACCCGTAATCAATGGCTACAGCAGATGCAGTCCCATGCTTTTGATGATCCTGGACTGCATCCCCTTCTTCCATGTACCAACAGTTGGAAAAGAAAACAGATCCTATGGCAAAATTTCAACACAGCACATCTGGAATGTTCCACATTGGTGAACACTGCTATCATATGTGGTCATGTGAAAAAGTAAGTACATCCCCATTGACATTTTTTATTTTTTTTCAACATATTTCAACATAAATATATTTGATCTTCATTTCAACAAGACTGATATATGAGGGGGATGTAAAATAACAAATATGTGCTACAATAGTTATGCTTTGTAGTCCATTTTGTAATTTGAATAAACATAATTTTGAATGTGGAAAAAATAAGTACACCCATACTTTTATCACTACTCCAAGCACCTAAAATTAGAATCTGATACATCAGATCAGATGCAAATGATCAGAACATTGTTAGAGAGGATCTCGGAGGAGCCTGCTTTATTTAATTAAACCTCAGATATTTAGTCTGATTTGCTCTTTGCTGTTGAAGTGCATGATCCAACTAGAGCTTGAGCAAAACAGCGCTCAGAGGCCTTTGGAAAGAAAATTAGAGATGTCTATGAGGGATTTTAAAAGATCTCCAAACAATTGAACATCAATCATTCCCTCATGAAGAAGATCATCAACAACTGTCAACTTGCTCAGGTCCTACTTGTCCGGCTGGATCAGTGCAAAAGCAGAATGCAAGGCACTGAAAGAAGTTAGGAATCCCAAGGGTTCACATGATCACATGACCAACAGACCGGAACTTCTGGAAAAATGTATTCTGGTCAAACAAGAGAAAGGTTTTGGCCATATTATCAGAAGACATATTTGGTAAAAACCAAAGACAGTTCTTATATACTTATATGTCTTACTTTTTCACATGCCTGTATGCATTTCTTTCATAAAGATTATCTGCCCTTCAAAAACTGATGCAACCCAGGCAATAACACACACAGGATTCATGCCAACGTATGCTCATGTCCATTAGGACATATATAAAATTGATATTGTCAATTCACATACAGTTTTGTTACTTGGGCCACTGAAATCAATTAATGTATATGCCCTGGTAGGCAACCAAGCCCTCGGCCAAAATTCAAGGCCAATTCCCAAATGCCCATCAATTGTTGCCTTGCTGGAAAGCTTTGTGAGCAAAAATATCTACAGAGCACCAGGATGTTGATGGTACTAGTCATCATCTGCTGTTTCTTAACTGAATGGGCAGCTAATTACATTGGCAAGGTTGCAACTGAGGTCTTTTACATTTCCAGATCTCTTCCAGGTCAGCCTTGCTCACCAGTGAAGAGATCAGCCGCAGGTGGATCCAGGTTTCTGCTTGCACGCCACAATTGCTCCATTTCACGCAGTGACTCCCGGTGGAATTTATCCTGATAATCAATACGGCCCAAGAAGAAACCATCATAGCCCATCTGGGGAGAATGGCAAGTGAGGGAATATAAGTAACTTGAACTCGGAGAAGGGGGTATTAAATGAACTGGGAGATCCCAACCCATAGGATAGTTGATAATTGCAAACGTTTTACATATTCACACACTTGGGACGAAAGGGGAGAGGATAAGAGTTAAAAATTCTGGCAAATGTAGAAGTTTGCAAGACCTGAGCAAACAGAGAAGCCTGCTCCCGACTGTGCCCAAAAGGATCAATGTGCCAGGCTACACTGGGTCGGCCGCATTCTCCAAACGTCTCTTTCAGGAAATGGAGCCCGAGACTCATCTGATCAATGACAGCATTGTAATGCGCTGACGCCTCATCGTTCATGCACCAACCACCATTCACAAACTCCAGGCGCCCTGTTGAGGAGTGAGAAGCACAGAAAGAAAAACAAAAATTATTAAAAATTTAGGGCAGAACTTGAATCCTACACTGCAAAGCAGCAGAAACCTTCCTCAGCTTGCCATTGCATCGGTATCATCCCTGGAGAGGGGGGGGGGATACTCTGCTGTTCTCTTTAGTTCCCTGCTTCTGCCCAAGATGTCCTTCCCGTGATACATGGGCCCACGTCACATGTGGCTCTGAGAAGCCAACAATTGATCAAACAAGCGTTCAGTCCCTCTTGCTCACCTTCCGCAACCAGCTGCCGCACAGCCTGGCGCATGGCTTCCGTTTGCAGCCCCCACCAGCGAGCAAAGAATGCCACTTCCACATAGATGAAACGCTTGCTGGGGTCTGCCAGCAGCTGAGGAATGACGGAGTCGAGGATGTACTGCACCCCGGCATGTTGGATGTCATTGCGGACTGCAAGGCAAGAAGCAGAGGAAGGCTGGGTCTTCGCTTGTCACAATCACAGGTCAACGGTATTTTCTGTTTCTGAAAGAAAGCCTGGCTTCGTTGCACCTGCACCCACCATCAGACACAAAGCCACCTTCCTGGCCTTGTGCCGCTTTGCCTCCCCAATCAACACGGTAACTGGCCTTGCTGGCTGGCAATGAGAATTTCATGAAAACATCTCTGCAAGGACATGACCTTCAGAAAAGCTGTTAAATAGTCCCACCTGGGACTCTTACATTATCATTACCTGTGATTAAAGGATAAAAATGTATTGTCGGAAACTTTCTGTTTCCATGACTCTATTCTGGCCTTGGGAGGCAGAGTGAAAAGCTCACCCACACAGGATGCTGCAATCTGGAGGAGCCAAGGCCTCAGTGATTTTGCTGAAAGATAATGCGTGTCAAGGAAAGGGAAACTGGAAAATAGAGCTCGGCAGTAGACTGCAGCAGAGAGCCAGTGGCCTGGCTGCTCTTACGGCTAAAAGCACAAGCCCCTCCTGGTTAAAAATGGCCCTCAATCATGAGTTCTCCACATACTCTTGGAGCTGCTCCTGATTTTTGAACCTTGGTCTCCAAACTTGATCTTTAAAACATGTCAAGTTTTGCTTCTTTCATGTCAGTATTTTCTTCAAACACAGAATTAAGACATCTCATAATGTCTACTACCTTTTACAGCAGCTCGCAAATGGTAGCTGAAGACTAAAATATCTGAAGATCTTATTTAGGATCATTTGCTTACTTCCAACAGGGAAATAAATCTGAAGATGCAATCTATACTGTAGTCAAGATTTGGTCAGCAGTTACAACTTCAGCACCAAACTCCAAGGCACAGCAAAAAAGGCTGGCGCTAATTTAAAGCACAAAGCACACAAAACTTTCTTTTCCTTTCCAGGGCTTTGCTAGATCTTGCCACAAGGCGCCTCCTGCTAGTTCATATGGCAGCTTCAACTCACCTCCAAAGAAATACTGGTCCACCGTCTTCAGCCAGCCCACATCGTCATGCGTGTGAGGGATAAGGTGAACATTGAGCATGTCAGCTTTTGTCACTGGGCAGGA
Organism: Oxyrhabdium leporinum; assembly: GCA_032468155.1. Classification (NCBI taxonomy): domain Eukaryota; kingdom Metazoa; phylum Chordata; class Lepidosauria; order Squamata; family Cyclocoridae; genus Oxyrhabdium; species Oxyrhabdium leporinum. Next base: position 174,556 of record JANHFL010006796.1, on the reverse strand, counting down.
CTAATAAGAGGAAGGAAAAAACAAGAAACATCTGAGCTGAAAGGAGGATGTGAAACCTCTCAAGACCGTGCCCGCACACAAGGCAGCAGTCATAAAAACTAAAGGGTAAAGATGCATTTGAGTTGAGCTCAATTCCTGGTCCCTGCATCCATAAGGTCCCTGTGGCAAAAGGACAGAAGTAATCGGCCACTGCCATATTTTATGATGCTCTTTGAACTTCCCAACCCAGGCAACCATTCTGGTATTCCCAAGGGGGGCAGGCCCATCCAAGAATTAATCAGGGCCAACCCTGCTTTGGTGACCAGTCAAGATTGCCTGGAGGCTATCCCTGCTGAAGTTCAGTCTGTATAGAGGTAGAATAAAATCATCACTTGTTGGAAGAACCACCACCAAATGTAGGGCCGAGGGAAATATTACTCTTTGCTAAGTATGTTTGACCACCTACCAATAGGAGGCTAAATATATTTCAAAAAATATATAAAAGACTGGCTCACAATTTGCTGGGACCAGGGCGCTTTGCTGAGTGTTTCTATGTCTAATTCAAAATATTTCTAGACACGGGAAAACAAGAACTAATATCTTCCTATTACTGTCAACTATTTCGGCACAAGACTTCCATAATAATGAACAATGCAAAAGTTACAAAGTAGATAAGAGGCTGCAGTGGGAAAAAAACTGATAAAATTTTCAAAATCGTTAAATAACTTACCAAAACTGAAACGTTGTGTCTTCAAATGTTTTTAAAGTACAGTACAGTACTCCTGAATGTATTTGAATGCAAAGCTTGAAGAGCAGGGGAGATTTTAAGAGAACCTGGACTTGATACATCCAAATCCCAACTTCCACCTGCCCCAGACAGCAATGGGGGTTTTGGGGAAGAGGTTGCTTGGGGATAGTGGGTACATATGGGAACAAAGGATAAAAATACTATAAAGAGCAAGACTAATGCTTCCTACCCATTAACTCCCACTAGGCTCAAGGTTGACTCAGCCTTCCATCCTTCCGAGGTAGGTAAAATGAGGACCCGGATTGTGGGGGCAA
>JANHFL010006796.1:140097-160323 GCA_032468155.1 Oxyrhabdium leporinum | reverse complement strand
TTTTCTGGTTATTTGGCTATAACTTTTCATAGAATACAGATAATTGAACAAACTTTGTTGCATTACATTTTTGATTAAATTATCTTTCCATTGATATATAATTTTTATGGTACTACTAAAAAACGGTGTTATTAGCCATCAAACCTCAAAAATACACTTTTCCCAAAAGGTTTCCACAATTTTGGCCACTACTGTACTTATAATGCTAGGTGCACACTGTGATAATTTGAACCCGCTCATTGGTACCTCAAGTGAGAACTTTAGGAAGATTTCCACAATGGTACTTTTATTTATTTGCTTGGGCGTCCATGATATTCTCAGGACTTTCCTCCAATACCACAGTTGAAAAGAATCAATATTCTTTTTATCCTGCTTTTTTAAAGTCCAACCCTCAGTTCCATAGAGAATCACAGGGAAACCTATTGCCTCTGTGATTATAATCTGTATAGGTATAGAGACATCCCTATATCTGCATAGCTTTTCCAAGGCCTTCATTGTTACTCTACCAAGTGCTAGTATGCAGCATATTCCTGTTGATGATTGACCCTAAAATATAGAAGCTACCCACCACTTCAGTATCTTCTTTCTTAATTCCAAGATTGGTTGCTGTGTTTGTTGTCCTTAGTATGGTCTACTACAGATTTAATTTTAATCCCATTTTTTTTCTTTGTGCTCCTTGACTTTTATTGCAGATAATTTGTATATTCAGCTATAGTGTAGTGTCATAAACACAGCAGAGGTTATTGATGTTCCTTCTTTCAATTTAAAAGCACACTCAGCTTCCGATTAAGTTTCCCTCTGTATATATTCTACATATAAGTTGGATAAGTAAGGGAGAATAAACAACCTTCTCTCTCTCCATTGCTGACCAAGAGCCAACAACTTCTGCTATATTCTGCCCTTGCTATGGCCTTCTAACTTATGCATAAGTTTCACATGGGAACAATGTGATGTTTTAGGTGTCAGCGTTCCGAGTAATGCATCCACCAAAAGCAGACCTTCAGCGTTGACATTAGGGTTTCCAATTTTTTTTTAAGCATGTTCTACAACTTGACATAGCTGACCCAATCCAAGGTCCTTTTATAATCAGTGAAGCTTCTTTTTTGGCATGCATCAGCAATAATGCCTCATGTTGCTTGGCCTTTTCTAAAGCTAGATTGAATGTCTGGCATCACCCTTTTCATACAGGGCTGTAATCCGCATTATATGATCCTAGATATTAGTTCGCTAACATGTGAAATTAAGTGGATAGTGTTATAATTTGCACACTCCTTTTTATTGGTGTGCAGACTGATCTCTTCCAATCTCTTGGCCACTAGGTTCTTCAGATTTGTTGGCATACTTGGTTATAACCTGTACTGATGCTTCTCTTGGTTATATTTCTGTAGGCATTTCATCAATTCCTGTAGTCATCTGGCTTGATAAAGAGCAGAGTGCTGATCTAACTTCACTGTCTAATACTAGAAGTTCTTTTAAATAAGGAATATTTTCTAAGGTATCTTGGATGGTAACACCTTGGCTATACAGTGTTTCAGTATACTCCTTCCATTTTTGTTTTATCTTCTTTAAATCAGTTTCTCTTTGTCCCTCGACATTATTTAGCATATCAGTTTCAGAGATCTCTTGAAAGATCTTCCTTTTCCCATGGCTGCTTCCATCTTTAGTGTCTTTACAGTTGCTATTGTAATACTATTTGTTGTCTTTTTTAACAGCTTTCTGAATTTTTTTGTTAAGTTTCTTCCTGAGAATATTGTCTTTATTGTCTTTGGCTTCTGCTCTCTTCATAGTAATTTCCAGCTTGCTCTGACATCCAGTTTGCCTTTTTCTGTTTCTTGACCTTTTGCAGTCTCTTTTCAGATTCATCCTTAACAATTTCTTTAAATTCAATCCTAATTAATGAGATTCAGCATTTCAGTGAGAGATTTGTGGTGATGCCTGAAAAAATTGTGGATATATGCCCAATATCACAGTCTGGAAGCTGGTTGGCTTCTGCCACTTTAGCTTAACTTGGAACTTATTTATTTATTTAGCAGATTTAGATAGCCAACCATGTGAAACTCATCAGCTTTCTCTTCTTTTGCATCAGTGATTGGAGCATCCACTTGAATAACTGTCATATTAAAAGGTTGACCACAAAGATGAATTGATACTATTTGAACAATACTTGGTAAGGCTAAGGATTGTTCTTGCTATACCCTTCCTAACTATGCAAGCAATGCCATTTCTTATTTGTCTTAAATATCCCAAAATTATAAACAGTGAGATTTTTTAAGTGAAAATTTCCAAATCTATTCCATCCCATCTCAATATTCTGATGGCTATGATGTCAAATGTTGACTCATTTCACCTTTCATTTTGTTGAACTTTCTCATATTCATGCTCCTTACGTTTCCTGTTCTCATTGTAATTCTTTCTTTGCAGCTTCAGATATTGTTTTCTTGCCTGGCAACATCAACAACTAAACATTCTGTAGGCTTTAATTTAGCCATGTCAAAACACTGTTAGCACTGTGAAAGATCTTCAGCTCTTCCTCACTCCTGCTGAGTGCCATCTGACCTAAGGGCTAATAATGTGGCACATATTGTCAATCATTTTATTCTTTCTGTCCATGTGATTTTCTTGGTAAAATACAGAATGATTTATCATTGTCCTATGCAGTATGAAATGATTCATTTGCTGTTTAGTGATTTAGTGCAATTTAGTTTTAGATATTTTCTTCCTCCATCATATTCTATATTGTTGCTGCCCAACATAGATGACCACTAGCTGTAGATGGCAGCTGGGATGATCTTCACAACTTGGATGATCTTATTAGAATTATATCCTCTTGGCATAAACTCCTGGCTTTCTTTAGTTATCCTTCCCAGGATTTCCTCTCTTCCAGAATGAAGCAGCAGAGCAGGGCTTTGTCAATAATCAAAGTTCATCTAATTAAAAATTAACACATTAGCAGCTCAGATCATAAATTCCACCACATAGAAAAAAATGAACATTCCTTGACCCAACAGCAATAAAAGAAACTTGAGACAAATAACTTAAACTCAGATAGGCTTTTGAGGCTTGGCAAAAGGCAGGTTGACTCTAGTATATTGTCACAGCTTCTGTGTAGTACAAGCGGGTGTGGTGGTCTGATTCAGGTGTGAACTTAGAATTGGAGAGGTCAATATCACAGGAAGCTTCTGTGGTTTGGCTCTGCATCCCAGATACTCTGCATGTGTCTAAAAAATGAATGAGTCCACTAATTGTTGATAGCATGAGCCTGAGCAGAGGGAAGCAAAATTTCCTGAAACACCACAAATTATGGAGGATTAGGGTGTATGGAGTGTAGCAAGAAAAAAAAACTTCCTAAAATTTTACCACTAAAATGAGATGTTGAGGTCACAGATACCCACTAGAATATTTAAAAATTGCTTAAGGGACAAAATTGCCAGTTTTCTAGCACTGCTGACAGGGTGTTTAGGACCTCAGTTTCCAGCATAGGTACCGATTCTGTTTGGCCAGGAACCTGCAGCTGCTCTTGAATTGTGCATGGTTCTTTCCCCACATCCCATCACCACTAAGTCCTAATAAGACATTAAGTGAACTGTTTTATCCTGCATCATGGGATCAGTTTCTTCTTTTGAAGACAAAAATTGTAGATAAGATACTTTAAATGCTTCATCCAGCAATAAAGCCTCTCAATCTCCTCTATGATTCAATTTAGTTGGAGAGAATTGAACGAGTCCAAGTTTGTGTAAACATTCAACTTTATCCAGTATCTATAGGTGAACATCATTAGGAGTTTTGGAGTAAGGTACCTTCGTTATACTTCTAAAGTTATTAACTTCTATAGCTCAATCTTGTCTTAGTCAGGAAAGATTGGGTACATGTTTAAGCAGCACTGGATAATAGTATAGTGGCTGTTAGATAAGAGCCAACAAGGTAAATGACAACAAGATGAAGTCACTGTGAATATAATATTCCCTTATCTAGGAATTAGAAATGTTGTAAGTTCTAAACAAGGTTATACTTCTCTCTAAAGAAGAATACACATAATATGCAAGTGCACCTTGCCATAAATGATTTATGTAACAAGGAATGCCTTTTCTACTTTCAACAGATTCATCAGATACAACTATTCCTTTATTTTCAATGAGCCTTTGGAAAGGGAGAGTTTTTTTGAACCTGATTTTTTTCCATTTTAATATAATCTCTTGCTTACATAGTACTAAGAAATCCAAATTAAGGAAACCAAAAAAGGATCAATGCAGGGGTAACTACCGTGCTTTCCCGAAAATAAGCCCTAGCTTGATTTTTTTACATGTTCATCCAATATAAGTCCTACCCCCCAAAATAAGCCTAAGTTAAGCCCCACCCATGTCTGGCTATATGAGGTGGGATGAGGCGCAGGTGTAAAAATCAAGCTAGGGCAGGGTGGGGGGGTGGAGGTGCTCCACATGTCCCACACCTGTTTACTTCATGCCGATAGAGCCGCTCGCTGCAAAACCCCACAAGGGTCATAGTGCTGGTGGAGCTGCTCACAGCAGAAAGCCACTTGCAGCAGAACTTTTCACTTTGACGGAGAAATGATGGAGACTCAAAGCTTCATGTGTTTGCAAAGAGGACGGTGTGAAATGGAGCGATTAGCTCCGTTTCAAACTGTCCCCTTTGTAAGCAGACAAAGTTTCGTCTCCCTCTGGGTGAAAAGTGTTTGGGCACCTTCCACCGCTCCCACCCTCTCTGTCCCACTGTCTGCTTGGCTGCAGCCTCAATCAGGTCCAAGCTCTCGGCACAGCCCGGCCTCCACTCACCCTGCCAGGAGGGCGAAGAGCCCCCGGGAGGCACCGTGGCCGAGAAGTGGCCCAGCAGAAGCTGGCCCAGCAGGCAGGGCGGGCAGAGGCTGGGGCATGCTGAGAGCTTCGCCTGTTGCAGTCGCGGGCAGGCAGACAGTGGGACGGACAGGACGGGGCCAGCGGTAGCTGCGCTCCCACTCCCGTCAGTCCCCATGCTCGCCACCTCCTGCACTTAAAAAAATAAAACAAGCCTGAGTGCTTATTTTGAAGCCAAAAAGAAAATAAGACCGACTTTTATTTTCGGGGAAACACAGTAGTTATTTATAATCATCTCTCTCACACACAACCCCCATCCAAATGTCTACTGTTAAATTAATGTATGGAGCAGCTTTTATAATTCAGATTTATAAATTCTAGAAAGAAAAATGGCTGGTATAATATTATTACTCAGCCATATACTGTCTTTCCTTAAGAAGTGCAAGGCAGCATACATACTTTTTCCTTCTCCAATATTAAATTAAAACAACAACCAAGTAAGGCTGAGAGACAGTCCTTAGCTTAAGTTATACCCTCCCACCCCCGAATTTCTGTAGACTGTCTGAGTTTCAAGGCTTGTAGTGCCTATGAACCATAACCTTAGCAGAAGGTAGCAAAGTCCTGGTGGCCAATAACTCCTACATGTGCTATTACATATAACAGCCTCTTATGAAAATAAAATAATCTTTTGTTTTGTTCCACTTTATTTATTATTTTACTAGATTTCTACCCTGAATGCTTCATAGGAGGAATCATAGAGTTCAATGTCACCAGCATACTTATTTCACCCCACATGTTTGAGATCTATAAGTTTAAAGCAGTCCATAAGGACCTGATATATATTACCATGAGTACCTCCCTATGAACTGTTGCAAAATTGAAGTGAACTAAGCTGACTTTGAAAAAACAATAAAAATTGCTCAGACCGTGGCTCCCTAAATCTGAAAATTGCAATACTGGCTGAGGATAGTTCTAATTTGTTCTACAATTGTTGATGTGAATACTGGAAAGATTGCTATTTTAAAGGTAGCCCACACTGATTTTCTTAGTCAATGGAGTTAATCATAGTGTATTTGTTTATTTGGTAAGATTAGGCAAAGGAATGTCACTGGTTCCATCTGTTCTGTCCACGGCCAATCATGTTTTTTGTTGTTCCAAAAGTAAAACCAATTCTTAGCAAAAATTAAATATGTAAACCCACAGTTTGAATAATCCTCAAGCCATCTCAAAATGTAACAAATACCTAAGTGTTTACCCTTGGAGATAAAGGCCATTTGGATAGACATTTGGCAGTTGAGATATCACAAGCTCTATCTTACAACACTCCAAATGTCATTTTATGAATTCATTTTAAAACAGCAAGCTTATGATATCCTGCTGTAAAAAAAGAATAACATGGGCAAAGTACACAAATAATGAAAACGATTAGTGTACCAAGGCAAATTAACTAGGAGGATAAATTAATTGAGTATTTTTAGTTTAAGAAAAGCAAAAACAGAAAACAAAAATGAATACTATATCTGAAGGATATAAATCTGTAGGCTGAAGAAGCACAAACATGATCCAAGCTCATATCTATCAAGAATGGTAAGCTATGATGCTAGCTAAATGAAAATCCAGTGCTGGTTAAGAAGAAAGACAAAATAATTGTCTTGCTCTCATTTTATGTACAGAAATTCAGTAAACTGACAGATTGTTTTATTTTAAAACTGGCAATGGAATTGGGATCTGCAGGTGAACCCAAGGAGTGCAGGCAGTGTATCTCACAGAGATCTTATATGTCAATACCTTGTTATCTATTTCTATCTCTGTTTCTATCATTGAGAAAATAGCATAAATTTATCTTATGGTAAAGCTGGCCTATTTCCATATCCTGAAAATATACTTGTGAGTAGCAGATGCTGCAGAGGAGAACTGGCAGGGATAGTTATAATTGCAAAAAATAGCTGTGGTCTTTCAGAAATTGATTGGCTGAAAACTAGATACTTAATCCTGCACGACAATTTTCATACTGAACCAAAATTGTAAAATAATGCAGACTAATCATCATTAGCAAGTTTACACAAGTAGATGGATAACTGGAGTTTCACACTCTTGAAGCAAATAGGCATTTCTGAACACTAAAGGCACTTGTCTTGGTCCTTAGAAGCACAATATGGAATGGAAAGCCATACCAACCTGCCTATGAGGCACATGTTCTCGGCCTTCACTGGGTGAACGGGACCATCGTCGATCTCTGGATCGAGGCCGGCTATATTCATGCCTCTCTTGTGAATATCGTTCCTTGTCAGAAGATGTGTGATGGTGATGATGGTGGTGGTGGTGGTGGTGGTGCTTCCGATCCTTAGGCCTGCCTCGTTCTTGATCCCTTTCTTTGGGAGGTAGGTCAGCTGACTGTGTAGTCAGACTGAGGTCTGTACCTAGACCTGCCAGTCAGAAAAAACAAAACAATTTAAAATCCAATGCATTTGTTCTAAATGAATGATATGGAAGATATTAAGATGACTTGTTAATGCTCTGCATAACAGACCAGCAAAAAAAAAAGGGAGGAAAGTATGACAAAATACTAAAAACATTGAAGGCACATTTTACTTGGCTTGGATAGTCAAAACAGGTGATCTTTATATACTTTGGTGTCCAAGACTTAAGACTCCAAAGTATATATTAAATTCTACAGAGTAAATTACTTTTCTGGGCTATATTCTCCCAAGTGAGCATTTAGATCACACAAAACTTTAATAAATTGGTGTAATGTCTGAACTTGGACCTCCATGCAGCCAAATTAGGATTGCTTTTCAGTGAACTCCCAACTCAGATGCTTAGCTGATGAAATATTTGAACGATGCTTGTAAGCTGTATGAATATCCACTGGCTAACTTCGTACAGTAGACTAATACTAAATTGGGATTAACAAAACATATCTCTGTTCACATAATATTTATTTATTTTATTGGAATACCTGACTCCCAGGAACTCTGGGTAGTTTACATCTCTAACAATAGGAAACAGAAAAATGAAAGAAAAAGTATATCCTATGCAGTGTCCAAACAAATGAGACCATATTGTAGTTCAGCATGATGTCCTGATTCACACATTGTCCAATAATGGTTGGCTTCTAACAAAATGCTGAACGTCAATTTCCTTTCTCTCAATTTTAACAATTTTAGTGGTTTTACAGTGTTATGTGACCCAGGCTCTAAGTCAGCGTTTGGGAAAGATCAGCTTCCCCTCCCCAAAAAAAAGAAATACGGGTAATATAGTGTTTGTTTAACAACAGTATGGAACTCTGGAACTATGATGGCCTATGATGGAAAGGTGCTTTATGGCCCATAAGACACTTCTGGCCATTGCAAAGCATTGCATCACCACTTCTGCAGTCACATGATTATGATTTGGTGCTTGGCAACCTGTGCACCAGTTGCTGAGTGCCCTGCATTCATGTGATTGTCATTTACAAACTTCTCTGCCAGAAAGTCAACGGAGAAGCTAGCAGGAGAAGTTGCAAACTGTGGCTGCCTGTCAAGAGAGACTCCCTCTCATCTCGGGGGTTGTCTGAAAGAGCTGCCTCCTGAGGGGAGTTGAATTCCTTTGGCGGGGTGCAGAAATAGATCTGAAATCCTTAAGATTTCAGCTCCATTCAAACACACCCGCCAAAGGAGTTCCCTTCTGTGCACAGAGGATAGCTAAGCTCCCTTGGCAGGGTGAAAAAACAAAGCTGAAATCCACCAAAGCAGTTATTTGTGCATGGAGAGGAACTGAAATCTTCTGGCAGGCAGCTTTTTTGGCCAGCCCCAAGATGAGAAGGAGTGGAAAGCATACAATGGAGAAACAATGTAGTAAGGTAAGGAGTGCAGAGTGCCTCACGTGGGCAGATGAGTGGGCTGGGATGTCTGACACAGGCTGTGTGTTGAGTGTCTCTTCACTCAAGGGCTGAAAATTCTGTTGATTTTGGCAAGGAGGATTTTCAGCTCCTGAGCAGAACTTCCTAGGGACTCCCACAACCTCAAGGCACACCACACTCCTTACCTGAGGCTTTGTTTGCTTAACAACCAGTGAGGTAGCTTCTCAACCAGAGCTGGAAATATCAGGATTATGGTCATTAAGTGAATTAGTCACATGGACATCTCATTTAACTATCGTTTTACTCAATGACTGAGATTCCCATCTCAATTGTGGTTTTAAATCGAGAACTACCTGTGAAGACTCTTGAGGAATCATTTCTGATACTGAACATTCAGACGTCTTAGATGGAGTTAGTTAACAAGAGAAGGGAAGCTAGTATATTCAAAACAAAGAATTATTCTCAAGCATTTTTTTCTTTCCAAAATTATCAGTAAACTCTGCTTGAGCCGCATAGGCTTTCTTAGAAAATAAAAACTCTGGGAGGCTGACACCCAGTGTTTTCTTTGAAATTATGTCCACTTGAGATGAGATGATAAATAACTTCCTGGAATGCCACAGGCTTCCCATTCCCTTCTCCAGGACAGATTTCCATTTGTCTTGAACTGTTTTTACCTGTGTCCACATCAGTGTATCGACTCAGTGAACGTTCTGATGTACGGTGGGTCCGCTCCCTTCGGCGGTGATGTCGCTGGCCGTCCTCTGGAATTACTCTTTCTAGAGAGTAATCATCCAAGCGCGTACCTTTGGAGCGTGAGTGGCCCAACATGGAGGCAGAGCGTTTCATAGGACTTGTATCAGCAATGGTCTGGAGAGAGATAGAAACCCAGTATAACAATATTAGAGGAGCCTTATAAGAAAACAAAAGCTAATAGGTTTTGTAAAGCGTGGGATAAAGTTACAGAAACAGGCTACTATTCAGCTAAATGTACTCCAGCCAGAAAAATAGAATCATATCCTGTCAGACTGGTTATCCATTTTTGTATAACACTTACAAAACTATGGGATATATAAAACTGTTGATACATATACCAGTCTCTCCTGTCATTTGTTCTATGCCTAAATTGAGGATTATGACATCTTGTTACATCCAGCTGAGATCCCCTCCTTTTCCAATGAACTCAGGAATACATTATGAATGTTGCTAAGAAGAACACAGCTGCCATACTGCGTTCCTCTCTTGAATGAGCTAGAAAAGAAGGTATATTTTATATGAGCACCAACTCAGCAGAAGCTTTTTTGGTTATGGATGCTCTTAACTGGAGATGAAAGCATAAATTACTTTCTCTGGTCAATGTCATGAAAAAACTTTTGCCAAAGGAAATACATATGAAGAGATTACCTACTGCAAGAGAAAGAAAAACTATTTACACCCTCAGATTAAACAAATTAAATAGAATTCCATACACTCTATAACCTAGTTCAAGCTTCCACAGATAGAAATGTTGGGGGAAGAGTAGCAATGAAATGAACTTTGTACCAATGCAACTGAAGCTCTGTCTCTTTTGTACATGTGCTGTTTGTGTTGTGATGCTGCAATGTTTCATCACCCTGATGAAACCATCAGATTATCTGATGCCTCTGACGATAGACTGCCCTTCTTTTGCTCTCTGCATGTTTCTCTTTGCCTCTATCATTCCTTTGTGTCATATATCACATCATCTATTTCATGAATCTAGGTAGAACCTTGATCACGGGAAAATTAGATTTAAACAATCTTAACCAATCTGCCTGAAATCTCTTTTTAAATAAGTATACTTATATTCTGGATGCCAATATATTCAGTTATTGTGCTACTAACTGCTGCTTAAGAAGTTACGTAAAGCTAGTCGCTCTATCACATGGTTAGTTGAATTCTAGTTATTCTTATTTTGTTCCAGGATTTGTAAACAATTTATTTCAAATGTCATAGCACTTTAAGACTGGAACCAGCATCAATCAGGTAGATTTTTTTCCTTCCCTCTTTCCTATTTCTAACTACTGATTTTCAATTTGTTTCAGGAATATGACAACAGAAAGTCTAGTTTATTGGATCTTTTCCCTGTTCCACCTAACCATTACAGAAATATGTTCTGCCAACATTTCTTTTTCCGCCTTTTCCCCAGGATGTTGCCTTCACCTCTTCCTCCATCCCTGAATGAGATTGGCTTAAATCATCCTTAGTTTGTATCCATATAACTGTTTCATTCTCGGATGGTTTCTATTAATTTAGTTTACCTCCACATTTTTTCTTGAATGATGGGCACATTTTTGAACAACACACAGTTTGATTACTCACCATTTTAGCATCAATGGGGCCTACATAGAACTCAGAGGCATTTTTTGAAATAAAGATTTTACTGGAGACTGGTGCTTCTCAGTTTGTCAATTTCTTAAGTAATTAAAAGTATAAGGTATAAATAAGTGGAGCTGGAAGTTTGGCAAGTTTTAAGCAGCGAGAACGTCCCCAGAAATACATATCAAAGGATGATCTTGTAACCCAAAAACATTAAATGCAAGACAATAATTTAATAGAAACATGGAAATTTCTATGCTGCACAAGGAAACATCCAGGCACATACCCGTAGCCACCTTGTCTTCTCTTATTTATCTTTACTGCTCTTCATGACACATATATCAATTTCAAAAACTGTCAGGTTTGGCTCGGCCTGACGCTTTGATACATTTGCTCTCAGAGGAGCAGTTCACTGTGCTCTAGAACTGCTCAGTGAGAAACACACTCAAAAAGTTTACGCAAAAGTAAGCCTTAGCAAAGAAAAGGAAAGAGCCAAACCTTGTAATCACTGCAGGATTTATGATCTCTTTCTATTCATGGAAGGCTTTTGTCAGTGCTGCAGCTTTGGAGAATGGGAGGAAAATGATTTTGCAAATTTCTTTTTTTCTAATTCCCCATTTCCCAGATTCCTGGGGAAGATTTAGGAAGAAGGCACAAGGAAAATGCCATCCTTCTTTCCAGACACAGAAGCCTCCACAAGATGATCAAAAAGCCTTTTTGAAATAAAGTATGTACAAAATCTGTAGCACATTGTGATATTCTAAATTATCATAATGTGAAAAGTATTGAATTCCACTAACGTGACTCAGGTTTAGGTTTAAATTACATTTAGAAATTACAAAACTTTATCGATAAAATGCAACATGCATTATTCATTGGTAGGTCAATAAAGATAAAAGCAATAGTAAGTATATACTGTATTTCTCATCTACATTGAGTTGAGATTTGTAAATCCAAAATTGACCAAATAATATTTGCATATAGTAATATGTAGCATTGTTTATCTAAAGTTTTACAATATACAGATAAAGTTGGGCAATTTGAGGGGTTGAATAATCTAATGTCACATTGTCACAAAATAGCTGCAGTGTGGAAGCTTATTTGTTAATGAGAAGATTGACAAGATATATATGGTAAGTCCTAAACCTGAAGACAAAATGCCAAGATTGTCTATCATCGTCCTTCTAATCATCCCTCTCCCACCCATCCCTGTTATCACTTCAATTTATCTTTTTTTTTCTTTCTGAGCAAGTTAAGGACTGTCTTGAATTTGTTCATGTTTAAGAAAAAAAAACAATGCCTATGAAGTCCTTCTAGTATATAAGTCTTCGGAATGGGGCGGTATATAAATCCAAATAAATAAATAAATAAAATAAATATAAGGCTGATGGTGGCAGCTGCATGTTTCACTGCATGTTAGATTCACCACTCCAACCCCTCAGTTTTTTGGGATATATTCAGATAATCCTGTGAGATGAAAAAGTGCCAAAGAAAATAATCTTAGCCACATTGCCTTCCCTATATTATGGATTTATATACAGTTGTTTTAATGTTTTGTTTCTCTAAATATGTCCATTATACATTTAGGTTTTACTTTCTAGTTAAATAAGACTTGCAAGTCTCAGTCTAATAGAATATTTTCCTTAAAAATCAGTTTTGATAACAATATGTTTGAGATTGCAGAATGTAGAAAAAGGATGAAATAGAAAAACTAAAAGTTGAATTTTGGAATTTCTAACAAATCTTGAATTTTTAAAAAATATTTTATTGTAATTTGTTTATTGTGAGACATCTGGAGTCATTGAGCGTTGGGCAGCATACAAGTTTTTAAAAAATATTATTATATCATTCATGAATTCAAGCATGGAGGTAAATCTGTAAAATCAGAATAACATTCAGTGATATTTGTAAGTTGCTTCCATATTTTCTGCTACTAGAAAAGGAGTTGAAATTTTTCTCCTTACCCATAGATTCGTTTGATTTAGTAACCACAATTTTGACTATTTTTATTATTTATTTTATTTTTATCATTACTTATCTTGACCGTTCTATGAACAGAAATATTGATGCCAATTACAATATCATCATCCTTATTTATGTTCCTTACCTGCATATCTTTTGTATTACCTGCCATATTATAAATATAGCTGTTCCCGAACCAGATTTTATATAAGATTTTTTATATTATCTTAAACAATGTGAAATGTAGCTTACCACATTCCTTCTAGAAAGGAATGCCAGATCTAATTAAGTGCCTTAGTAGAAATATCTTTTTGAGATAATGCATCTCCAGAAGAACCAAAGGCTTTATATGTTAAAAAGCAAAGGAGGATTCATATGAAATGTGCCCTCAAGTGGCAGTGTATACAAAACAGCCATCATGATTTTGAGCAGTCTATATACATTTCTCACACAAGAATTGGTCATGTAATAGCTACTTAAATGCTGTTCTCCAGACAGAACACGCCAAACTCCTTTGCCCAGTTCCTTCCTGCATACATGCTCTGGACCCTCAGACTTTGTTCGAATGGTGGCTTAGAGAATGAGGGCTTCAATAGAGTGGCAAGCTACAGTGGACTTGCTTCCCTCTGCAGAGGTCACTTTGCCCTCTTTCTAGGTAGGAAGGAAGAAAACAATGTGGCTCCCCTGTCTGCAGCAATGCTACTACGAAAGGATTGATTCCTCCTTCTGAATGAGAGCCTGAGGAGGAATTGGGAATGGGTGAATGAGAGGAGCTCCTACCAGATGGTGGTAATGGCAGGGGAGGGTGCCTGTGAGTGTATGAGATAGGGTGAATGAGGGCGAGTGAGAGTTGTGTGTGAATGTGTTGTAGTGTATGTGAGTATATGGTAATGTGTGGGAAAATGGTGGCCAGTGAGGGCACTGAGAACTGGTGACGCTTTAGTGTCTCAGGGTGCCCCGCTACTACTCCTGGGAATGGTTGCCGAGGACAATGGGAGGTTCCCAGCCTCTGATTTTGGGAGCTTTGGTTTTGGGGATGGGGCTGTCACTGGGGGGATGGAGGTGCTATTATGGCAGTAATGGACCTTGCAAATGTATGATGGGAGACTGGGAGCAGGCTACCTCTGGGGAACATGGAATTATTGCCATATATCAGTTTTGTGTTCAGGTTTCTTGGTCTCTATCCAGTACCCTGTTAGCAGAACTTCAGTAGCTCTGGCCTGTGGCTACTGCTACGGAATTCCAGATTAATCTGCAATAAAGCATCCCTCATCAGTGATTTAAATGCTGACGAGAGGGCCATTCCAATACGTACCACTGAAATCTAGTTGGGTCTGGAAAGGGGTAGTCCTTTTGGACATATGCCAAGCAGGAGTTGCGTGTGGCATCAGCTGAGACTCTGGGGCAGGAGAGTGATAATGTACCACAGATCATTGGATGTAAGATCCTGTTCATTAAGTTGTACTCTGGGGATCAGTTGGGATTGTTGCTGTTGTACCAACCTCACTGCTGTATAGTTAATTTCCCTTCTGGAGTTTGATTCCATTCTGGATTGCACCAGGATGGCCATGGACCAATCCCAGGTAATTCAGAGCTCATCGTGGGACAATGGTCACGCTCCGTATTTGATGTTTCTGTTGGAGCAACGGCTATGTGATCTGAAACTGGGCGAGTTCTTGTTCTCTCTCCTCATGCTTAGCCATGGGTTTTTCTAGTGCCATTATACACTATAGGGAGATGGACCCATTAAATCAGGTTCTAGGACTATGTCGTGGGGTGGTACTGCCCTAGACAAACATGGTGTGCACTCTGGAGCTCCTCCTAGACTCACAACTCCACTTCTGAGCAGGTGGCAGTCATATTAGGAGGGCCTTTGCACAGCTTTGTGTTGTGCACCAGTTGCACCATTTCCTGGACTGGAAGGGTCTGCTCACAGACATTTATGCCCTAGTTATCTTCACATTGGACTGTTATAATGTTCTTGACATAGAGCTACTTTTGAGGGAGTACCCATGACCTTCAACTGGTGCAGAATGCAGCACTGCAGATAATTATGTGTGCTCTGTAAATTACATTGGCTGCCGCTCTGCTTCCAGGTCCAATTCAAGGTGTTGGTTTTAACCTTTAAAACCCTTGAGGCATGTAACCAGGTTGTCCGAGGGGCTGTCTCTCTCCAATTACACCAGCCCATCCTTAAAAACCTCTAGTTAAGGAGCACTCACAATTTCTGGAGGCAGGCCATTCCACTGACTGTTCTCAAATATCAGACAGGACTGGACTTACTATGTTTGTTGCTATATTTCTGTTGTTTTAAGTTTTCAGCATAGTCTAGCTAAATTTTAGGGAAAGAGAATATTCTACTCATATGTAATCAGCAATGTGTCTTAATCTCGCAATGATTTTTTTACAGTGTGTTCCATCATTATGTTTGTGCAAAGATCAACTGGACAAGCAATTATCATCCTGGAAAAACTAACATTATTTCCCTATATGATATAGTAGAAGAATTTGCTCAGATCTATTTGCCTTTGAAATACCAGAAAAATCAACTTTCTGATTCCTTATACTGTTTTGAACAAGTAATGCCAGGCTTGGAAATAGAATCTTGAAGTTCTAGGTTCAGATCTTTCTGAAAACCCAAAATACCAGCCTCCTTACTATTCAGCTGTTTCTAATCCACAAAGGAAAAGAAAAAGAAATTACTCACTTGTAACTGCTGTACTTTCTGATGTCTTTCCCCTTTTCCCACCTAGAGGGACAGATGCATATGCAACCAGAAGCCTCTTCCCAACAGAAAACTGTTGTGGTTGTCTCCTCAACACGGGACTGGTGTGCATGGTGGCCCACAGTTATAAATAATCAAACAAAGATTGCAGAGTTGCTAAAATCTCCTTTGTAAACTGCAACTTAGAATCAGTTTTTTTTATAGTTTTCTGAGACCGATGGAAAGACATGACAATGAATGCCTGGGGAAAGGGCTGAGAATGGATTGAGATTATCTTAAAGAACATCAGCTACAAGTGAACAAGCTTTTCTTCTTCAAGATGTCCTGTCCATTCCTAATGGAATGCAGGAAATGAGAACAGCAATCTCTCTTCGAAAATGGCAATTTCATGGGTAAACTTAATGAAAAAGACAGCATATGACAGAACTTTACAACTATATTAAAAATGTAATACAGAATGGTAGAATAAGTTAATAAAGTAAAGGCAGAAGATAGAGATTATTGCATTATCAACACCTAATCTGTTCTATATTGCATTTCAGTCTTTCAGTGGCACATCCTAAAATCAAAATATTGACTTCTTTTCAGGAACAAAGGACTAAGATTTCTATAGCTGAGAAAGGATTGTCATCTCCAGAGGTTTCTGTTGCATTGCTTGCTTGTTTGGAGAATTGTTCTAGGGTAATAGATTTACAATTTTTTCATAAATGTTAGTAAGCATATAATGCAGAGTCATAACTACCTCTTTTTCACAGCTGAACTTTGAAACCCAACATTTAATTTCATTCTGTTTTATGTTAGGACCGCTAAAATATTAACTATAATTTTCTGTGCAGGATTCATCAAATTAATTTAACACCTATACCAGTAAATCTAAATTGAGATATTCAACATTGTGTCAGAAAAAACTGTTAACTAGTAAAATTTCACACTCCTTTTTAAACTTACATGCCAATCTTTTTAATATTCAATTATCATATATAATCTTCAAGATGAGATTATCACTCTAAAGTTATAATTTTATAACGGATTATTCTTTTTTGCAGTTACATAATGACTACTTATAGAATAGTTTCTGATTCTTGAATTAGAATAGGCATACTATCCATCCTAAACTTACCTGAAGAAAATGTTCAAATTAAATTTATAAGTCTTCTTGCCCCTGCCAGAGTGATATTTGGTACTTATATGTTAGGAATTCTGAAGCATTTTCTTTGTATTAAAGTCATACTAATAAGGAAGATAATTAGTTGGAAGAACTCCATCTATAGATTCACTGCACATAATTATTTTGGGGGCTGATGTTTAGTGGCCATGTCATATCTATAGTGCTATCAATTCACCAAGTGAAGGCAATGTAAGCCAATCATCAACTGCAGAGTTCGCACATACATTAGTGGGATCAAAAACTCAATGCTGCATCTTCATTTCATTTGGCAGTTCTGTCTTCCGTGTCCAAACTTGTTATAGAAACCAAGGGAAACTTTCATTATATCTAAATGCTCTCACTTCTGCCTCTAGAGCAGGGCTGTCAAACTCGCAGCCCACAGGCTGGATGCGTCACGCACTGGCCACGCCCATGGCCGGTTTAGCGAAGGGGGAAAAAGTCCTGATACGTCACGTGACAACACCATGAAGATGCAAGTTTGACGCCCCTGCTCTAGAGTTACTGCGGTGAAGAAAAAAAACCAGGAGACAGTACAGCGAAGGGTTGTGAAAGGCCTGGCTAAATGTACTTCTGATTCCTCAACTACAAATGCGCAGCTAATCATCTTGCACAAGAAAGAATAGCAAATGTTCTAGGATCTAGGATTCATTGGAAACGTGAGAAGAGCAAATAAGTTTTGTTTCAGGTTAAACTTTTTCTTCTCCAAATTAAAATAGTGAAAATGGTAAGAGCTGACGGGGGACATCTAAGGGACAAAAATAAACAAGACAAGATCTTATGCCATCTTAAAATTGAAGAGATATATAGTAAAATCATATGGATATCCACTGAAAAAGAATTCCCAATGGACTTAATGGGGTAATTTTTGGAAAAGTGGATTTAGCATACCGTATTATTGTCCAGATACGTGATTGTGATACTACTGACAACTGTGTTTAAGATGTGTATGATGAAGTGGATTTTGGACTGTAAAATCTTTTAAGATGCCACAGACTGGTCACCAGTAAAGTTATTCATAAGGGGAGGAAAATCTGGCTGGTGCAATTACTGGTTTCTTCATGCCTTCTAAGGTAGAAAGTTGAAGGAGGAATAGAACCTTGGTTAGAATACCTGAAGTATTGTGGGATGAGATGGAGTTATGCAAATTAGGCTCAATAAACAAAATAAAATCTGATCTAAGTTAGAAGCTCCCTTTCCCAACAGTAACTTTCCATTAAACTATGGTACTCACAGAAAATGTATCTGCCATTAAGTTATGGGGTTTAGAGAACCATTTGGTGACTACTGAAACTGGCATGGTGGACAACAGAGGCAGGAATAGAATAATGAGCATGGTTAAAAGCAGAGATAATGGAAGAGGGAAGGAACAGAGAATAAGAGAGTAATTGATGAGAAAACCTAATGTAGACATAAGGACAACAGAACCATGGACTGGAGAGAAAGATGTGCCTGTATAGCACAATGTAGCAATGAGGAAAGTCACCATGTGGGCTTCAGCTTGAAAGAGTAGAAAAGAAAGGTGTGTGTAAGACTAGATGGACACATAAAGTTGGCAGCTTGCTACTTTGAGGAGCCCAGGGGACGGGAACTGGAGGCAGCAAGCGCATAGAACCAGGAGTCCAGGCTGCAGTACATACACTGAGATTATTCCCACGCGGTCGCGCCTTCCTCCTCTGTCGCAGCCATACAAGACGGTGCACACAGAAACGGGAAAGAAAGAGAGAGAAGGAAATAAATATAAAAGCATAGGGAGGCATAGGACCAAGGGGAAGGGAGGAGAAACTAGAATATAGTACTGTAAAGGGATGGAGGTGGGAGGGTATAAGGAAAGAAGAGTCAAGTTAATGTCATATTTATGCATAAAACCAGTCTAGCCTAGTGCTGAAAAGCTCATCTCCTCCTTTGATTACTTCAACCAAAACTGACAAAGTTAGACAACACCACAAAGGGACAGGCAGCCTCAGAAGGAATGAGTAGAGTAATGCTGAGCTGAGCAGAGCAGCAGAGATAACAGCAAGGCCCCATATCTTCCCCCAAACATGCCGCAACAAGCCCCAGCCATTGGAACCGTCAGCCACTGTTAAAAGCTGCAACATTATGCACAAACCAAACATGGACAAATACTCCAGCCCATTGTTTTTGAATTTTCCCATTTCTTCTATTTTAGTGTTTCCAGTCCAACCCAAGAGAAGCAGATTCTTGCTTCAGAAACTACAGAAAATCTGTAAGTAGGGGTTGGTTGGTGGAAAAAAGAACAACATTTATAAAATTAGAAACAGAAAGATGTTAAAAAAAATAAAGATGGGAACATCCATTGCTTATATACTATTCGTTTGGATTTGAATATTATTTATATCCTGTCAAAATATTGATAGATTGATGAAAGAGATACTGTTTGGTGGAAGGAACTAATAAGTAAAATATGAACAATTATACTGCCCAGTTTATCTAGTAGGCAAGGTTGGCAGAGTCTGCTCCCATGGGTGTCTTTCGGGTGATCCAATCCTTCAATTGTCTCTAACTAACAGAAAGGCTGTTTTATCTGAACTGTATAAATAACCATTTTCCTTTGAAAGGTTATACAAAGTAGAACCTGCATAAACCCTTCTCCAAAAAGGAGAAATAAAGATACATGCACATTTGTGTGTATACATGGATAAGTGTATAGATGCAGATTTGAATACTATTAGGTATTATAGCATAATTTGAAAAAAAAACCTTGCCATGGTAGAAAAAGACTGTGATCAAGTAACCTAGTGATTGCTGAACATGCTGTTTTGATCAAAACAGACTTTCACTGTACAAACAAGAGGTGATGGTGATATAAAATAGGAAGTTAAGAAAGAGACTTCTTCCTGATGGTCACAAACTCAGAAAATAGCAAATATGTACTTTTATTTTCTTCATTGGTAACTGCATTTTAATTAATCACCCCTATTTTTTCTGCCACTGTAATTAATTTGACCAGTAGTAGTACCCTCACAAATGTTTCCACTAAGTGGATTTTTCAGAGTGCTTAATTTGCATATCTAGGGTAGTAAAATAGGAGGTATCTAGAAGATTTCAGGGAGATGAATTAAACTTCCCTGAGCTGGAAACTGCTATCCTGAAAGTAGGGAGGCTTGAAGTTCATTTTGAACTTTACGGTGACTATAGCAACAAAATTAAAGAAGCCTGCCCCTCTTATATAAAGTATTAAGATGGCATCATCCTAACAAGCCAAAGACAAAATCATACTTTAGAGCAAATTAAGACTGTTAAAAGAGTGTAGCCTCTTGCAGGTGTAGCTGTAATTCTCATTCATTCATTCATTCATTCATTCATTCATTCATTCATTCATTCATTCTGTCCATCCATCCATCCATCCATCCATCCATCCATCCATCCA
>JANHFL010006796.1:95818-129967 GCA_032468155.1 Oxyrhabdium leporinum | reverse complement strand
GAAGAAGAAGAAGAAGAAGAAGAAGAAGAAGAAGAAGAAGAAGAAGAAGAAGAAGAAGAAGAAGAAGAAGAAGAAACTATATTCTGATCTGTTATAACAATTTTATGCTTTGCAACAATATACAAAGACCTGCTTTTCTTCCAGAGTAAGCTTTCTGCCTAAATCAGCAAGAAGCAAATCAGTGGCCAAGCACCCCAGAAAACTCCTGCATTTTAGAGCAGTTTTTTATTCCTCTCATATTACAGTCTAATCAGGGATGAAGTGTAGCCTAAGTGAGGACATTTCAAAGGGTTTTAACTTCAATATTGTTCATCATCCTAAGGGAAGAGGAAAAGGTATGTCATACTCTAAGCTGATGATTTAGGATATAGGATTTCTCCATAAATACACAGGAAAATAGTGTGAGCTATTGAAATACCTACTGAATATTTCGATCAGAAGACAGTGATCTATGCCAGCCAGAATTGGAAAATTACACACACACACACACACACAATTCTATGATTGCACATCTCTGGCTCAGAGTTAGAGGAGAAAACAGTGCCTTGGAACAATACATTAGATTAAAAGAGGTTAGGGACATCTTTGCTAGCTTTTGGATTTTGGAAAAAGAAAATAAATATTTGTGTAGTTATCAGTTATAACCAAAAAGCTGAAATAAGTTACAATGAATTTCAAGAAAAGGAATCCAGAAGTGGATAGTGGTAGTTAAAAATGGTTTTTAACATTATATTATTTTTAATGCTTAAATGGTTTATAAAGAGTTATGATAAAGCTGAAGATAAGAAACTATACGTATGTTCTCTCTAGAAGGATTATAATAACTAAGGTAAAGTACTGAATTACAAATTTGTTTTTTAAAATATTTCTTTCATTAGCTTTCTGAAGTTTTTTTTTGCTCAAAATTTTCCCATATGTTCTTACTTATTATGGTAGGATTATAAAGTAATATTTGCATACTGAGAAAATGACAGAAAGGTAGAAATAGGCAAGGTTGGCATAGATAAGGCTTAGATTGAAAGTAATGATTAAGAAATTCTTACATTTGTGAGGGGTGACCAGAAGATCTAGAGTTTTCTGGGATAGGTTGGGCCAGATAGCCATCATCTCTTTTCTCAATTCAGTATCCATCTGTTGTTTGTCAGCCCCCCCTAGAAGATTCAAACCAGCAATGAGAGGAAAAAACAAATGGCTAGACATCCCAACTCTACCTCTTCCCATTGAAATGTTAAACATTTACTTTTATCAGTGTCGACACTAATTTTACTTTTAGAAATGCTATTACAGTTTATATTCAAATTTGATAAAAGTATTCTTTAAAAATGTTTAATCATTTAACAATCACTTCAAATTAGAGGTGAAAAATAGCATTTCTGATTGTCTATGATCTGAAAATATTTCTATAATCATCTGGCAAGTCAGGAGAGATGGATACTAACACCATTTTCTGTATCTTGTTTCTAATTTTCTAAATAAAGGGAGAAATTTATTGAGGTGTAGGAATGCATCGTGTCAAAAGAAGAAAAAAGTGAAGCAGATTACTACAACAAAATGTCTCAACAGAACTGCAAATTAGGAATTAATGAATTAATAATGCACATGTGATTTTTAAAAAAAAACAACCTGATGCTCTCTTGCTTTCTTGAAACTGTCAATGCTGCAGAGTACTTATTCTGCATCAATTTCCCCTATTTGTATAAGATATTGCCACAAGCTGTGTTTGTATTCAACATTACCTCATTATTAGTATCTGAAAATGTGCTTTATTTAGTCTCATTTCTCAAAATACCTCTATTTGCCAGAAAAATAACTGGATCTATGGAAATGGCACTTGCCTTTGGCAATCTTGATGTCAAGGGCAGTCCTGATCAATGCCATAAGAGTAGAATTGAAATGGACCGTGTTGTCGTCTGCCACAGGTAAGTCCATTCGTAGTAATCTCTGAAGAAATTCAAGCAGAAATATGTGAATCTAGGATCTCCTTCACTTTCCAGTGTGTCATGCACAGAGGAATATAAGAGTCTTGGGGAGAACTCTGAGCTCAGAGACTTTATCTGTGTTGTCTCTATCATTCAGATTATCCATACTAATGAACTACTTGCAACTGTTCTACTTCATTTTTATTTCACCCAAATTTTCTATGCACAGATGCTATGGATTTTCCACCAGCCATGTGGAAACTTGGTTACAAATAATTCTACAAAATAATTACATAAATATCCAATTAACTATGAAGTATGCAGCTGGAAAGTTCATTCCATCACAATATTTTGAATCTATTCCCACATTAATGTAGCTAGGATTTTTAGCAAAGTTGAAATTGTTTTTAGACTTCTGTTTTAACCCTTAGATTCTGCTGCTCTATAGGCTATAGGTTTCAATACTCACAGCTCTGCTTCTAGCCTTTCCCCACAATTGCTCACAAAATTCAGGAATTTTCTGTTCAGGGTCCTCGAATTCACGTGATGCTTTACTACCATTATGAAATGAATCCCATCTTCTAACTCCCAGAGTTCTCCCCTCAGAGCTCAGGTTGCGTCTGTATTTTAAAGTAAAAATTGTAAAGTAACACAAGTCCCATCTTTTCAAGATAGCAGCAGACAGCAGCAGTAAAGGGATGGGTTCAAGGAGAATGCATTCAACCATTGACCAAGAGCAAGTTTTGTCAAATGTGCAAGATTAGAAGCATGCAAAAGGAGCATGCGGCATGCAGCATGCATCACAGCATTGCATAGTGTAAAGGCATCCACAGAATACATATTGAGACTCATTCATAGCTCTGATATAGATTGATCTATAGGGAGAGATCCAGACTGTGGGCTCGGTGCAAAAAAATGGGTGCATCCTTAACACAGAAAAGAAATGAAACTGGCAGATCATAGGCCATGTGCCATTCTTCTGAGCCAAGGCTATGGGCTGGAGATCACACAAGATGCTCAGGGAGGGGCTCGATTAGCTAGTGCATTAGCTGAGATAGGCTGCGGACTAATGAAAATGGGGGTTAGACAGTAACGGGTTTGGGAGTTTGTTAAGTAAATGTCACTGAACAGAGGTGCACAGAATGATAGGTAAGATCAAAACGGGGAAGGAAGAAAGCAAGAGAGAAAGTGGGAGGCACACATACAAGTGATGATGACACATTCAGCAGAAGATCCCTCAGGAACCTCATGTCCAGAAAACCTGTAGATCTTGAAGATCAGCCTGCACTGGAGGCCTACTGAAAAAAAGCTTACCCAGGGTTTGTGCTTCTGCATTCAGCATTCCCTCTTTGGCAATTTGTTAAGAATGCTGCCTGTTCCCTTACATTCCTTTGTATTTTTCAACTGTTCATGAACAGGCTACAAGCTGGTGTGTAAACTCCAGTTCTGTCATATAATTCAATCCAATTTGTCAGAGATAATCCTTTGCTTCTGGCCACATGCAAAGTCTTGTGTGGAGGCGAATGGTGAGTCACTTTCTAGATAGGATGAGGTAATAGTGTTCCCAACCCCATCATTTAGACCATTTCTTTGTACTTATTTTGAAAATTAATTCACTGAGGATTGTGGGATGGCACTTCAGATATTTTGGCAGTTCATCTAGAATGGTTGTAGAAATTATTTTACTGTGCAGCTAGAATCAAATAACTACACAACACAGGAGGATTCAACTATTGTTACTCACTAGTTGCAGTCTCCAGGATTTCATACATTAACAAGAGTTACTCCTGCAACTACTATATAATATTTCCCCATAATAGTAATGCTTTAATTTGAGGACCAGCAGTACTGTCCTGGATCACATGATAAGCTTTCGCTCAAACATTATCACATTAAAGCATTCCCATTCTACCATAAAAATACATGGATAAAGCCTTGGTATAGCATTAAGTTGTGAATTGTGGGGTTTTTTTGCTTCTGTTTCAATTAAACTTTTTCCCAACTTCATTCTTGCCCTTTTGTTCAAAGAAACATCCCAAAGATGTTTTTATACTGGCCCAAGTAATCTCAAGACCCTTCACCAGATTGTGTGTACTTGTACTTTACATAATTTCACTCATAGTCTTCAGCTCCTCCTTACTGAATTTGAATTTTCTTGTGACTTTTTATTTTTGTAGTACAGAATGCCCAAGGACAGTAGCTTAGATTCTCATGCACTGGAGCAAGATGGTTTAAGCAAGTTAAGGGAGATGAAAGCATCACATTGAGCTAGCCAGAGTGTGCAGACTACTGAATATGAGAATGCCAGGTTATGTGTAGATTCCAGATCTGTAGGGGACTGAGCCTTTAAGATTGTTATTTGATACAGAAGTTTGTATGCTAAGGAATAATCATAGCAGAAAAGAAAATGGGGAATGATGGATGGTACAGGTAGCAATTCTTCCCTTAGGTCAGATAAGGCAATCAGAAACTCTCATTCCTTCCCCCACAGTCATGGATTTGCAGAATAGTTCCCTTTCTCAGTAGTTTTCTGGACAGCCAGTGGCATACATAAGTCAACCTAGGGATGCATAATGATAACTAATTATAAGGGGATAAAAGTATAAATAGAAGGATTAATCAACTCTAGGGGGGAGGACGGAGATTACTGTAGGGTTAGTTCTAGGAAATCTTTTTTACTCAAAGGATGTATGTTTGAGAAACAGAAGCACAGAGACGGAAATAGTACAAGCAGGAAAGATCTGCATCTTGATACTGAAGCCTTGAGCCAAAGCTTATTTATCTTAAGTTTTGCATATCATGTTAACCTAGTATCCCCCAAATAAATCAGTTTAAGTAACAAAACCTATGGATTGAAACCAATGGCTCTACTTGTCAGGAATATATAGACTGTTCTGTGGTCTTCTTTAGTCCCCTTGTATAAAGACAAGAAGGCAGTCTTGTTCATTGATGCATTTATGCAATTCTATTCTTGTAAGTCCAACTATATGTGAAAACTACTTTAATGCTTCAAGCTCTATCAAAAGCTAAGTTTGCAGAAACTATTTGCATGTTGGTCTTTGAGAACATCTCTTTTATTGATGGAGGAACAAGCTGCAGTGTGATTTGAGTTCGTATCCTCTTCTGAACCTTTACAATTTGGGTTTACAGCTCATTATTTGATAACAGAACATAAATGTAGCATTTTGAAAACATGGCTATATGTGCCTCCTCTTTGAAGCACTGCTCAGTTGAAAGAACAGGTTTTCTGTAAATGCAGCTTTTATCTTCAAAAGCAACTGAATTTTCAATTTTTGATCAGTATCTTCTTAAGATGAGTAGCTGTTACTGCGATAGAAAAGAATACCTTCTTTGGTTTCTCTTTCTGTTCATAACTTGCATTGCTTTGAGTATCTTCATACACAGAAATGTAGCAAGTAGTTACATAGAAGTGGGTTGGTTTCCAATATAGTACGGTAGTAGTTTACAACAAAGGTGCTTCCCCAGTTCTTACATTGCTGCCTTTTCAGCACCATCAATGTTTTATCTTCTCAGTTATTTAATCTTTCTATGTCAGTCTCCATAGTGTTTCAAGAATTTTATTACTCATACCGTAGTTTTTAGAGTGTCTGTTTTTAACATAGTTTTTAGTTCATGTGTATAATGTTGCATTTTGCATAAATTGATGATTTTACTATGCGTCACCCTCAGAACTTTTAAACACAGAAATGAGTAAGTAAGAATAAAAATAAAATACATAAACAAAAGTTATTTCTATAGAGAAACACTATAGCTTAATATTAAAATAAACATTTGCACATGGAAGATCTTGACCTTGGTCATATGCCCTTAGAACATGACAAAAGGTTCATAATTTACAGTTGGAAAACAATTGGGATATGAGTGCATAAAGTAACATTTCTTGGCTTAAAGCAATTTTATATATTCATTTGGCAGTTCTCATGACTGCTATTGTTAATTTAAGTGAAGTTGGGGCACTTCTTCCAGTTCCACAATCCACAAGCAAAGAAAGGCAATCTAGCTTGATCCTCTTCTTTTGCTCAAGCCTCATATTATTCCTTCACCTTTTCTATCTTAACTTTATTTACAAAAGCTATCCTTAGGCATTGGTGATTGTATGAACTCTTTTAATTAATGTTTATATTATCCTTTACCCTTGTATTATATTTAAACAGTAGGAGTCCTTCAATATAGTAGAAGGTTCCTAGTGTTATTAGTCAACAGGCATCATAGACCTATTCCATCTTTTCCTCCTTAAGAATTTTCTCTGGAAAAAAATGACAGAAGAAATGGTGAGAAAGGACTAAGCATTTTGAATGGAAGATGTAGACAGTATGCATATAAAAAGTGATTATTTTCAAAGCAAGTGATGGAGTACTTAAGTTTCCTAATGTGCCTGAAAAATTAGCAGTTGGTGCTACGTTCACCAAAATTCTTGTTGCTTACGTTGTAACATATCCTTGTGTTAGTAAGGTCATGCTCATTGCAAGATAAATGGGAATGTTTACTTTAAATGCTTATTCTCTGAGTCCAATAGAGGATATTTTCTACCTCAGGATATTGTATCTCCTGGAGCTAGTAGGCAGGGTCCACAATTAAACTTGCCTTTCCAGAGGGTGAGAAGCCATATTGTCTCCCAGATTGGCTTAGAAAAGCAAGACTATTTCTTTACAGTGTAACTAACATAATAGAAAAAAAATTTAGTTCAGTTTCATTAAAAAAGGCAATTTACTACATTACAATCCAATGTTGCAATAGTAGTGGATTCCTGTACTGGGCAGTGGCCTGAATTAGATGTTCTCCAGGACTCTGCCAATCCTCATATTTCATGACCCAAAAGGTCAGACAGAAGGAAATCCCCAGTGAGTACTGCCTACCAACCCCCATATATGATGAAACAGAAATATTAATAGAATTATGCTTATCAGTTTTCTGAATTAGAGATAGCTGAATGTCCTCCAGAGGCTTCAAAGAATAGATAATAATGGTCAGAATTCTCATTTTGTTCTAAGCCCCATGGAAGACATTCTCAACTTTGGGATATATCAGAGCATTTATGGAAGAATTCTGACATTAGCAAATCATCAACTCAACAGGACATGACTTTTCAAAGCTCTGAGGAACATATATCTATTTTGTACTGGTTAGAGAATTTCTATGCAGAGGCCCATGTACAACCTATATCTCACTCATAAGAGAATTGTCTTGGAAAATTATAGTCATGGTTACATATTCATTCTCACGAGCAAGTAAGCTGTTACATTCCCTGGCATTTTTCTTTCTAATATACATTGTGAAGTCAATACAAATGAATGAATTTATTAATGTATTCCTTGTTTATCTAGTATGGAAGGCTAAAGTAATTTCCAATTTTTGAAACTCTAAAATTCTGCAAAATTAAGACCTGTACATACATTTAATTTAGGCCATGCAATGCATACTCCTTAGAATGTAATCACATCAGAAAGAATAACTAGAGGAAATTTTATTGCAACCAAGAAATTAATATTGGAACAGGTGTAGAATTTGTGTAAAAATAAATTAGAATTCTCTGATTTTGAAACTTATGAGCTGATAACTATCAAGAAATTTATTTTAAGAAACAGCAGCTTAAACAATCATACAACCACGGGCTTAAAGGGAACTTTGTAAGTACTTTCACTCTGTAAGCATTCAATCAACTTCCATGAGAGAAATCTAGAGAATATTTATTAATTGGACCATCCTTTAAAATGGTTTTTGGCATGATGAGAGAAAAATGTTATTTTCACTTCAACTCAGGATGCTATTTTATGGTAGCAATTTGATGTGTGATAGTGTTGGCGTTCAAGCAATTATCTAGGTCAATGTCAAGTAACTTGAGACTATTGACAGCTTCCCAGACTGGGTATTTTTCCTCTCTATTTTTAACAGAATAAAAAGTTATTTCTTTATGTTCTCTAAGTTAAAAATGCAAAAAAAAAGCAAAGGTTTCCAGGATCTTATTTGAAAAACTAAATTATAGACATTGCTATACAGCTGTAATTGAATGTTACTGAAAAAACCTCGCAACTGAGCTTTGACAGAAAATCCTGGATATAAAGCAAGATATGTTAGCATTTTGGTAAAGCTGAAGCTAATCATGAGAATGGAAGAAAGCAGCTACTACTGTCTTTGATAGTATGTGAAAGTAAGCATCCTTGAAATCCAATGTCACGAACCAACTTCCTAAATGAAGTATTTGAACCATGCTTACTGTTATGACTATGCAGAATTCCTTAATGCTGATTTTAAAAAAAATGAGATCATACAGAAGAGGCACAATCTCAGACTAAGGTGAAATGAGAAAAAGCATTCTTTTTACATAGAGGCTGGTTCTATCTCTCTTTTTCAAATTAGATAGCTACTTTTGGATGAGAGTAACAGGTAGCACGCTAGGCACTTGAGAGGGATTAATGTCAAGCTGCATAACACAGACTTTTGTGATGAAAGGATGTGATACATTTCACTAGTCCAACATGATCTGCCAAACTAGTTGGTAAAAACAGTCTGTCTACAAGTTGCAAAGCAGAGTTTGGAACTGATGTCTACAAATCACTTGCGTTGAAATATTAATACCTCTGTATCTCCAATAAACACTTTTTTGAGAATATTTTGCCAGAGTTTGGAATTCAGAGTAAAACTTGAAATTGCATTTTGAGAAGGAGCTCTGATCCCATCATTGGTAGTATAATACAAGTTCGACAGATGCTGAAGAACTAAAGTATGCAGTATTTTTCTCATATACTGAAATTAGCTCAAGTACCATTGATTTTGAAGACAAAGTTCTCTACATGGGATTTCACCTTTGAAGTTCTGAGGATCTCACAAGCCTTCCTAGAGAAATAGCACTTGTCACAGTTTTTGCTGTGTAGTTCACATGCCACAACATGTTGCTCTGTTGCTTTGACAGTCCTTCTGTCTCAATACATGCTGAAAAACTCCCCAAAGAAAAAAAGATAATTTCCCACAGAAGCACAGAAGTTGGTAATCCTGAAGTCCAAAGTTGCTGTGAAGTAAAAACTGTGATCAAAATCATCATGCTTATGGCTTTTCTTATTGGTAGATGCCTTTGTTATGATGAAATATGGTATTTGAAAAGTGCATTTCTTCCCCTGAACCTTGTAGAATTTCTCAAATTTTTTAAAGTTGGAAGAATGGATGACAATTTAAGGAATAAAGTCCCTTAGCATCATACAGTATTGTAATATTAATATAACTGAAGGTACTTGAAGAGTCATTCTGAATCAACTAAACACCGGATTCTCTATTAATGGACTTAAGATGTCTAGCTCTAAAGCTTGCTCTGCACAAAGGCTATAGGTAAAATGGGAGTGGGGGTGACAGCAGCACCTATCATCATTAGATCTGATGAGGTGATAGAAGGCTGTATTGATAATGTAAATTCAATTGTATATATTCAACACTGCTGAAGGGGCAGGAGGTGCCAATGGAATATTTCAGGATATTGTACCGAGGTTTAAGTGGTTGCCAAGCTAATAACTTTCTGCAGATATCGTGGCAATAAATCTCTATCCCAAGAACCTCAGTCCTGTATTCAGATACCAGCAAAGTTTTGATAGGGCAGAAGTAGAAAACATGTATCAATATGGATACAAAGTAAGCAAATAATTCTTGCGTATCCACTGGCAATAGATCCCAGTAAGCTGATATTTTTTTTATTATCATTGGGGGAGAGGGGGCATTTCCATTTTTTTAAGGGTTATAGTCATCTAATTTTTCTCCGGTCTGTAGAATCTTGGATTTTGTGAAATGGATGGCAATAGTGCCATCTATGGAACAAGGTTTTGCAAAGGTTGAGCCCAATTTCTTCCTGCTCCATTTTTGAAGGGACAGTTGCCTGAAGAGTTTGTTCTGTTACTCAAGGTAAAAAAAATGTAGCCAGAGAAAATAAAAAATAAAGCTTCAGCTAGGGAATTTTCCAGAACATCTTTTGTATAGATGATACCTCATACACATGGCTCACAAATACCACGAAGTCTACTTACAGGTATCTTCAGTGCTCTTTTCTGATGAGTACATGAAGACAAATCTTTGACAACTTGACAGAAACTATAAACTTCTGTTGGTTGCTAGATGCTTGGATGAATTTAAAAGCTTCCAATCATGACATGTTTTTTTGCTGAGATACTTAGTTATTTGAGTCACAAGATGACTATTTTTTCATTCTTTTGGCAGATTATAAAATTCAAATCTAGAGAGATGCACTATGGTACTGTTCTTAAATGAATAAATGAATAAGAAGTGGCCTTAATATAATTCTTGTGTTCATGGGACCCTTTAATTGTAAGGAAGAAATAAATTTATTTTCTTGAAGTTCTATGATCCAACAGATCAGTCACAACTTGTAACTATGGTAGTGCGTTGGCCAAGTCCAGAAGGCAATCAGTTCAGATAGGTTTTCTATCAGCAGATTGACGGTTCTTGAGAATTTGGAAGATACATGGTTAGAATGAAACCTGGAAAGAATTCTTAGATATTTGATTCCATTAATGGTAATTAGTAGGCAACATTTTTGCAGCAGGAAAAACTTTTACTTTTGAAAAAGGAGGTTGGTCCCCAAGGTCCATAAAGAGCATGAGTAAAATGTAAAATTGCTAGAGTAGATAAAGCTGAAATTTTCAACCACATTATTTTTTAATTTGGGAAGGAAGTTCTATGTGGACTCAATCTAAAATTAGTGATTGGCTAGACTAGCTAGAGGGATTGTATTGCTTAAATTCCACAGCACATTCTTAGGAGTTTTTCAGAAATTGTAAAAGTAGACATATGGATATTTGTGGATTAATAAACTGTTCATCTTTGATTTATCTTTGGAAGGTTTAAACATGATGTTAGGTAAAATGAAATGGTTGATTAGCTTTGGACCTATGTTCATTTCCTCCTGGCTAGTGAAAAAGCTTTCTTTTTATCCTTGTCATTCTTACGGTATTCTAAGATTCTGGAAGAGCACTGATACTTATCTTAGTTTCTTAACTATTGCAAGTGTTTTCTTGCAGCAAAATATAGGTCAGATCTCTGAAATGGATAGTATCCAGAGTTGAGTAATCCAAAGGGGCTCTTTTGCATGAAAATTTCTGTAGGCCATACTTGACTGGTCTGGGATGATATCAAAGATGCCATCTTTTATGTTGTTTTTATAATGGCAGAAACTCCAAATGCTACTACGGTGTTTTTATGTACATCTCAAACTTTTCTCATAGGGAAGATTAGGACTATACCTCACAATAGGAAATTAATGCTGCAACAGTATCAGTAATAGGAAATTTGAGCAGTTCTGAAAGTGGGAAATGCATAGTTTTTATTCACTCATTCAAAGTCTGTTTCTGATGGCATGGGACAATCTGCTTTTCAAAGATTATTAATGTAGTTTGAAGACAATAACTACATACATGGTAAGAAAGAAAATGGATTATGGGAAGCAAGTATTCAAGTTCACTGAACAGAAGAGAATTATAGAACACTACATGTATTGGCCAATAAGTTGTGAAAAGTTCAGCTTGGAATAAACAAGTCCCTGTAGAGGGAGGCTAAAGTTTTCCTGAAAGGACAGCTTCCACTTTTAAAATAGAATTCAGAGATTTCCAAGAAGCTGCAAGACAGCAAGGAGGAAATACTATTGGACACTTTTTCATCGCCTTTGGAATTTCCCCACTTTTAAAGAGTCTTTCGTTGAACTTTAAGAATAAATTATCAGCCTTAGATGGGAAAGAGATGAAAGAAAGGTGAAATAATGTTCTGATAATCCTGAATCCCAATGTGTATAAATAGGACTTCTCCTCATGGGGACAGATTCTTTTGATAGTCCAAAAGCATTCATTTGCACCAACCAACCAAATATCATTGATCCTATGTTTAGAAGCAATTTGGTAATGTTAAGGAGTGATTTCCACTTCTTAAACTCCCAAACTACCTTTCAAAATAGGTCTAAAAGTTATGTCTAATGGGAAGAGAGAGGAGTCATGATAAATCAAAATGAATTATTGGAGGTCATAACTGGCCCAAAGATTTCCACCCTTGAATTAGGAAGGAGCTAGATCTGTCCCTTAGCTCTAATGTCTTGGGTTTCTTCCCTGGATAACTGAGTTGGAGCAAATGGGAGATTTATTACTCACCCCCACCTCAGACATCCACCCAGAAGATCTTGGAGCCAAAATGGAAAGCTGCCCTGAGGGATGGAATGTTGGCCCTCTTCCAAGCTGTTGCCCTCAGAAGCCTCCATTCGTTGAGTTCGAAGAAGTGGGCTCGGTGACTGTGTCCCCGCCCTGCCCTGTAGAAAAGTGGAGGGCA
Source organism: Oxyrhabdium leporinum (assembly GCA_032468155.1). Lineage (NCBI taxonomy): Eukaryota > Metazoa > Chordata > Lepidosauria > Squamata > Cyclocoridae > Oxyrhabdium > Oxyrhabdium leporinum. Next base: position 117,719 of record JANHFL010006796.1, on the reverse strand, counting down.
ACGGGATGGAACTCAGCACTTAGGAATGGAAGAGGTTGCATCTTGTGGGTCTTTGGTAGTTGATAGAACCTAATGGCTTGTACAAGTGCTGTGGTCTCTAGTGATACTGAGTGTCATGAACCATCTAGTACTACATTCCCATAGTTACAAAGAAATGCCAGGAATAGACAGATATACCCTCTAATTCCTGGTTCCCTGTTTCTTTAGGCTGGAGGCAAATTAGCAACAGTGCAGAAAATATATCACCCCATTGCCTTCTCACTTGCCCCACCCTTTAGCTAGGTAAGTAGTTATAGGAGGTGGAAAGGGGAAAGGAGATGCTAGGTAGCTATAAAGAAAAATAAAAAACAACATTTTCTAAATATGATATATACTGAATGGACTATTAAAGAATTGCATCAGACCAATCACTCTACTCTCTAGGCATGACCACAGGGAGAGGCAAATGTACTTGTGAACCCTATTAGCTCCAGGAAGTTGTGCCATCCTGAGGTGGATGATGCCCTCTATAGGACACACGGAAAGAGCAACAATCTGTTATTTCTTAACTCAAACCAAGCATAGAAAAATGAATCTACCAAGAGGCCGAAAGATTTGGCATATTTAATTCAATAGCAAGAGGCAGTTAAGGATAGTTTTACATTTCTACTATGGCTTCTGCATAGTAATTCAGAAATGTAGGAAATATATGGGAGATATGCAATTGCATCTGGAGGACTGTATAACTACTAGCAACCAAATGGCCATTGCATAATTGGACATAATATTTTTCCTGCATGATTCCTTCCTTAATAAACAACTGGACAAGACAACAATTTTGCCCCCCCTCCAATTATATCAGAAACTTTTAAGTGTAGGGATTGACGCAATAATGTACTTTTTATTCATATTTGAATCACAATCTTTGGATACATAGCCCAACATTAAAAACTGCTATAGTTCGTCTGAAGAACCTCATTCACAGATTTTGACTCGAGTTTCATTTTGAAGCATTTCATAATTTCCTTAGTGTTCTTGCTTGAATTCATGTGATTGCCTTCTCCTATGTTATTCCATCATATAGTAGCATATTTGCTACATAATTTTCATAGTCTCAGACTCATTGTATCTCCGGCTAACAAAGGTAGAGAAAAGCCTTTTCCATTCAAGTGAAAGTGAACATTTCAATAGCTAGGCCATGAATCAGTAACAGAAATCCAATGGATGAGGTGAAGGAAAGATCTTTCTCTCTGTCTCACTCACACACATGGAAAATGTCACAAGAACTCTGGTTGCTGAATTGGGAATTGAGAGAGAAAAAAAGACACACTTTGGATCAGTTACTGAATTGTGCAGGGGATTAGGATTAGACTATGGAAATACTGAGGGACAGAAGAAAAAAATTCTGACAGAACTGTATTGACAGAGGAAGAGGCATGAAAGCAGAGAAAAAGGGGCAGAAAAAGGAGTAATTGCTTCTTGTTAATAGTGAATGTCTTCTCCTAAGGTTATGGTCTTGTAGACAGAAAATTTCTCAGGTCAAGCAAATTAATTGAAATTCATCTGACATGGTGCCAATGTCCTTGTTAATCCTCAATTATACTTGGATGAACTAATAAGGAGAGTGCATGGAAGGTTCTCCAGATGTGTGGACATCAGTTTCCAGGATTCTAATGGTGATGTTAGTTGGGGAATTTTGCAGATTATCCAAACATCTGGAGACTGCCAAGTTTGGGGAAGTTGCTATAAGTGAGGGTTTGAAGGAAGACAGTTGTACATAATTTTTCACAATTTTATTGCCCTTTTTTCCGTAGTGTTCTTTTTTATATTATTGTTTATCTCTTCAATTGCATAGCCAGCTTGTGCCATCTGGATACTTGAAATGATTTTTGCCTATCCTATTGTTCTACAGTGTTGTGTAGTTTAAAGTAGAGAAAAATTACTTACGTAAGTCTTTTTAGAGTATGGGACTTGATGATAAAAACACATAAAACTGGCTTAGATTCTAACTGTATATTGATTAAAGACACTTCAATGTTCAATGTTCAGAATAAGCATTTATTAAACATGCCAGAGTCAAACTGGATGGTGTTATGTATATTTTTAACTGAGGTGTATATTTATATATGTATTTCTGGGGAGAGGCATAATAGCAACTTTTCTTCCAATGTAAATAGCAAGTGCGGGAAGTTGATCCTTAGTGGAATTATGCCATACATATACCCTGGTTTTGATATGGTTTTCATCTAATAATATCCTTCAATTGAGACAGATTGTTATTTATTTTTAGCTACTCTAGCTTTAAAGTAGAATTTTCCCTTTTCTCCTGACACCATCATTTTTATTGGGGCCATGAACTAGCATGTTTTTAACAACCTTGTAATCCCTTGCTTCGGGGTAGAGTCAGGGTGACCGAATGGAGCTGAGCATTTACTGGCCAGATGCCCTTCCTGACGTCTATGTAGGGTTTGCAGCAGATGTCTTCTCTTTGTACCCTAATAGAGAAACATCTGTCACTGCCAAGGATTGAACTCTCAACCTTCCGAGTGGGAGGTGGGTATCTTCACCTCTAGGCCACTGTACTGCTTGGCTGCAGGAAAATCTGGTTCATTCAAACGGGGCTATTCATTATGTTTCTGGTTATTTCCTTGCTTGGAGAACTGCATCAGGCAAAACAGAAGCTGAGTAGTAGAGGAGTGAGAAATAGAAGCAAAAATAGAAGAAGTAGTAGAGTGCTTTGAGAAATAGAAGCAATAGCAGTAGCACTTAGAATTATATATCGCTTCATAGTGCTTTACAGCTCTAAGCAGTTTACAGAATCAGCATATTGCCAACAATCTGAGTCCTCATTTTACTGACCTCGGAAGGATGGAAGGCTGAGTCAACCTTGAGAAATATAAATTTCTCCCTGCCACTTCAGAATACAACTTTCCTATCAAGCCTGAAAGCTACTCATATGAAATGTATTAATATTTACTTATCAGGTATTTGTTTACAGGAGAATCTGGAAGAGGCAGCTTATCACTTGACAAGTCACCAGTTAAATGGATCAGCTTTGTTAGAGACCAGTCAGTTAAAAAACTGGCTTCTCCCTCTGTCTGCTTCTTTTGCAATTGCAGCTCTGGAAGGTAAAGAACTGACTATCCATTTCTATCAATTAGTCTGAAAAACAGGTGAAAGGAGCTACAATGTCTACATAAGACATGTCACCTTTTTTTTGTTTTACATTGAAATGACAATTTAGCATTCTTTCAGAAGTGTGCTAAACTCAAAGTTAAAACAGCTGACAGACAAGGGTGGTAGTTGCAAAACAAAATGGGAAGCTCTCCTACTACACTGAGGACGCTGCTAGAGAGAAGTTCCCTGAAGATGGGCTCCACTATGAGCCCGAAAGCTCAGAAGACAAAACCTCTGCTCCTGGTGACCGACCAAAATTGGATCCTGCAACGTTATCCTGGGACATGCATATTCACCTTCATTTGTGAGTAACTACTCCCCACTATCAGCTGTTATCTCAGCTATTTTTAACTGCAAAGAGCACTAAACCCATTGCCATATTTATGAATCTTTCACTAGACCCATGTCTAGCAGTAAATTTGTTTAATTTAAAAATAGCCTCCCCAGCACCTGATCTGTTAGCTGTTTCCTGACAAGCTTTTTTCTGCTCCCATTTGTTCCAGATTTTCAGTCTAGGCTAAGGAAGGATTGGGACAATTTGGAACAGTCTGTCCTTTCTCCATCTTCAATAAGCAGCTGATCTCACAGAGGGTTGGCCAGGCAGTGCACTAAAGTAGTAAAGCCACATTTTGTCAAAAGGCTAAAATAGTGGCTAGCTGACTATCAAAATTCTTCCCTTCTCCCCTCCCCTAGTTCATTATTTTTCCAGCCAGCAGGTTGTTTTCCTTAAATTGGTCTCACATCATTCCTACAATAAGGAAAGAGCCACTCACCAAAATTTTTACTGAAGCAGAATAAGGCTTGGCAGTTAATGTAGGAATTTAATGTCTGCATACTTTTCTGCTTAGTTCAAGTGCTGTGGCATTTCACATTACCAGCAGCCATGAGGAAATAAACAATAAAATGTTTAGTTTTATCACCTGACAGGAAACAATCAATAAGGAGAATGACCTTCTTGCTCCTTTATTTGCATTGTCTTTCTATTTTCAAACATAGTGAAGATTAAAAATCATGAAACATCACGATGTATATCTCAACCTATTGGGCTATACTAGGTGCCTTGGAGAGGCAGCTGGATTTTTTACTCCCAATTGGAATATACACCAATACTTACTAAGTTCTAATGTGTGTGTATGGGATGATGGTGGTTGGAAAACAAATCTATTCTGATATTGATCCAAACTAGTTTTAGATCTGCAACAGAATTTGTCTAGAACTTTCTCTGCACTTTAAGAAAGTAAATCCTGACTCAGCCTTTGGATCCAGTTCAAATCTTTCAGTCTTAATGTAAGACAAATATATTATCAGTGTACAGTACAGCATAGCCTACCAAGCACCTAATTTTACTTTTGTCCTACTAATGTGGCCCTCTCTGCCATCATATAATTAATGTACTGTACTGAAGACGGGTTGTAACTAGTGCTGTGATATTTATTTAAACAGAGATAAAATATTATTGCATACATGTTCTGCATTCAGAGAAGATGGGAATTACAGAAGCATGATTTTATTTGGGGGAACCTGACATAGATTAGTGTAAAGTTTTATTTATAAGTTACAAATGGTTGGTTTCCATGTGGATATGTTCTATGAGGATATGTCACCAGATGAAAACAATGTTTACCTTCAAAATTTCTTATTTGGACATCAAAGGTATTCTCACATATTGTATTTGTTGTGTAGCTTGCCACTGCAGTGTAGTGGACTAGATTTTAATATCAAATTGATGTTTTTATTTGTTTTGCATTCTAAAGTCCTATAACTTTATTCAATGGGTTTGTATTTTTGCTTCTTTATTATTCTTAATTTATTGGGGGATGGGGTTAGGGTTAAGGAATCTATATTGAGTTAGACAGTTTTAAAGCAATCTCAATGTTTAGGTTATTTGGAGAGTTCTAAGGGAATGATAAACAATTTCTACTAGATGGCACTTAAGTAGGAGCATGCACCTCAGATTTGTTTTTTATCCAGCCCTATCTGCTGGCCATAATGGAGTCTCTGAAACATGAAACACTAACAGAACTGAATGTACACACTGTCATTGTTCAAGAAACTGGAATGAGGAAGGGGAAGAAATTACAAAAAATATAGGCTTAATTGTTTCTGCTCAATCAAAATAATTAAAAATGAAGCTGACTTGAAATATTTATTATTTCTTTTTTTAAAAAATAATATACACACAGACACACACATATATATATTCTACCTTATAAGCAACACGGGCAGGGCATTTCTTCCCTAACCCCAGGGGTGGAGACATATGTCTCAGCATCTCATACATGTCCAGGAAAGTCATCCGGCCCCTGGGAGCAAAAAATAAAAAATAGCCAATAATAACCAATAATAATTTAAAAAAAGGAAAATACACGGAAAAATAGAGAGAAAGAATTACAAAGAAAAAAAATATTAAAAATCAATTAGAAAAGAAAAAAAGATAAAAATGAAGATTACTGTGCTGCTGGTCAGCAAGGAGTATAAATATGCTTGATCTTCATGGATGATTTTTACTAGAAAGATTGTTTCTAATCAAACTGTGGTCCACCAAATATTAGACTACACTTTCAAAGTCTGTGTCCTTGTCACAAGAGTTCAGATTTCACTTAAGCATGTGTCATCATCTGCCTTGCTCACTATGAGGTTAATGCAGATCACAATCCTTACATTCTTAGTAGATCAAAAAGTACAGAGAGTCAGGTTTTCTTAGAAAGAGAGAAGGAGAAAGAGAGAGAGAGAGAAGAAAGCCCCTTTTTGCCAATATAGGAGAAGGGAAGACTACAGGAAGAATAGGTGTTGGGGGGGAAAAAAGGCTGGAAAGAATTGGGGAGAGAAAGAAGGGGCCCATTGTCTAGCTTGCAGGATATCTACTCTTGCCCTTCTCACTCTCCTGTAAAAATCTTTTTGTCTCCCCAGTTTCTTTTTTATTTTCCTTAAGATACTCTCCCTCTGGCTTTTATCATCAATCCCGCTTATTTGAATTTTTATCTCCTTTTTTCCCTCTGGTTCCATTTGTTTTGTCCCATTTTTTCATCTCCTCTTTCAGTTAACTCTTCCTGGGAGTCTTGAAAGGTCAGTGTCTCTTGTACTGTATTGTATTGCGTTGTATTTCCCATCTCTTCATCTGTAGTCTCCAATTGTTTCAAAAATTCCTGACAATGTCTTGTCTATGCCTCTTATACGTTTTGTATTATTGATGCCATCCCTTCCCAAATTCCACTCCGTTCTTCTTGATGAGGCATCTTTTTAAGTTTTATTGGGTCCCTCTTTTATACAATCCTCAAAGTGTTTTCTTTATATCCCAAGCTTAGTTTGTTGCTCCTCTGGAGAGCTTCTTGTGTCTTCAAGCACCTCTTTAAATTCCTTTATCAATCCAATTTTATGTTATATTCCTCAGGGGTCTTTTCAGTAGTATTTCTTTCCATATTATCGCATTTAACAAACAAGATTTTAGTAATGTATTATTCTTCCTTTCGTCAGCAGGTGGCACTCTTTAATTAAATTCCAACATTAGTCTTGCCCCAATAGTTCGATCTTTCACACTTTAAAATTAATTTCAATTTTAATTAAATAGTCCCGATTTTTCAATGCCTGCCCAGCACAGCACTTATTCAGTTTAAAAGTCCAACTTTCCATATTTTAACAAATTTTCTGTCTTTTATGCCTTTAATTGTTCCTTCAAATTTATTTTTTTTCCAGAGTGCCAAAATCGCAACTAATTCAGAGTTGTGGATCCTTTTACAAATTCTTTTGGGGTTGAAATAAAATAAGAAGTTCTTTTCACCCAGTTCCAGGCACTGTTCACCTACTTCACTCCAGCACTGTCTTAGGTATTCTGATTGCGTCCAGCCATATTGTAGCCATAAGTAGCCATATTGACTGCCGCTGTTCCTCGTCTTCGGATGAGGGGGATTTTCCAAGATAGGGAGGAGAGGTCCGGCTCTCCTTGACCTGCAAGGCGCCCCCCTTTACTTCACCAGCCCTACAGGGTGCCTATGGCTCCTTTTGGAGCCCTCCAATGGGAAAGCTCGGGGCAGGGCCACGGAACTCACAGTCCTTACTCCCGACGGCACCGGAAGTACAACCGGAAGTTTGTTATGTCTGTTATGATGAATTCAATGTGACGAGGATTTGGTTTGGAATAAACTACAATTCTGTGTCCAGCTACTATCTTACAGTCATCTTAAATCAATGTGGGTAAAGTAAAATGGGCTAAATGATACTTAGGGGTAGAATCAGGGGTGGTCTTTAAAAATTTCAGCAACAGATTCTCTGCCCGGTTGCTGGGTGGGCGTAGCCATGGTGAGCCTGGTCTAGTCGGCCTCCTTCACCATGGCCTCCTCCAGGGTCCGGAGATCCTCCGGAGGCTGGAAACGGGCCCATTTCCAGCCTTCTGGAACTTCAGGGAGGCCCATTTCTCGTCCTCCCAAGGCTCCAGAGGCTTTCTTGAGCTTCTGGGAGGGCAAAAACAGCCTCCCCTGGGCTCTGGAGGCCGGATACGGGCCCATTTCTGACCTCCCAGAACTTCCGGGAGACCCGTTTTATTCTGAAAGGGGAAAAAGAGAATTCAGAAATGGCAACTCTTTGCTATCTGTATCCAAACTCATTTACCTGGCAGTGGCTTGGTCTCCCTTAGTCTCGGCGATGGATTTGATGTTCTATTTAAAAAAGTAAATGCGACACCAACCCAATTCCTTTGCCTACATGGATAGAGAGATGATGCCTGTATATTTGTTCTGCCCTGGAATTATTTCTTAAAGTGACAAATGTGTGTGAAAAATTTTCACCTGAGTTCAGCTAGGACAGTTTAGTCAAATACAGAATAGTTATTTTCCCCCTACTGTCTTTAGCACAAGAGTAAAAGAATGGGCCTACTGAGAGACGTCCTGCCCTCTCTTACCTACTTAAACAGCTGCAATTTCTTGAAATATTTCTAAAGATAAGCATTTGTGCCTTTGGGAAGATTCTGTGGATTGTCGACTTTCTTCTCTTGAATGTTAAAATCAGTACATGTTCTAAGTCCATACTCCTGTATTCCTGTCAATTACCCAGTTATCGGTTCTTGAAAGGACAAGGGATTAATAATTTTGGATGGCTGGTGCCTGAATTGTTTTCCTTGAAACTGAAATATAATTCAGTTGCATAGATAATAAACAGACAGTTCTTTTGATAATTTTATACCTTCAAATCCTTTATCCCCTGGATGCAGTAGATGGTCTTTTACAAGGTCTGTTACTAGGTAACAGTACTGCTCAGTAGAATGTTTTGTTCAGTTCTATTCAAAGCTTCACAAAATGGAATCTTGGATATTTTAAGAGTGTGATTTTGTTTTGTTTGGACTATTATTTAATGAGCTGTAGAACTGAAAATTAACGCCAAGTAATCAAAGATTGTCTTATTTTGAAAGATTCAAAAGTTTTGCTTGGGTTTCATGAAAAAGACCACCCAAATTTATGCTACCTATGCTTGTATTAGGGTCTGGATTTATGTTATGCTATTCATAGAGCCCTCCAAAATGAGTGTTCTTCATCAGTGGTCCCCAACCTTTCTGACTTCGTCAAGTGGCAGCGGGAGCAGAGGAGATGGTTTCACGCACGCAGAGGGTGAGCAGCCAAAAGCATGCCACTCCATTTGTACAAATGGAACTGCACATGCTCGCCCATGTGCCTACCACAGATGGATGTGAAGTTGTGTGCACTCGTCTGCTTGCCCGCCACTTGGGCGGCTCGGTTCAGAATGGCCTGTGGCCTGGTATCCAGCCTGGGTGTTGGGAACCCCCGTTCTTGATAACACTCTGCCCATTGCATCATCTGTGTATGCTCTATACTATAGAATAGCCATTCATCTCAAGTTCCTTATGGCTTTGATCTTGCCATCCTTTAAAAAGGTCTTAAAACTAAGCTATTCTGACAGGCGCTGGGCCAAAACTTTGGAATGTTTATGTTTAATGTTTTATCTCTGCTGCTCTAAATGTTATTGCCTTGTCAATTCATTTTTAAAGCGCTTGTAATCTGCCTTGATTCACTGTCGATTGGATAACCCTATAAATTGAATAAATAAATAATATAAAATTAGCAGTTATACAAATCAACTTCAGATACAAGTCTTTAATTGTAATAGTTTATATATGAACTTGATAGAGCATGAAGTTTCTTTTGCCTTCTTAAATTGCTATTCACTAGAACTAGCAGATTATCTTAGTATTAATTCCAAATAACTTTATAACTTTCTTAAAGCTGAATGCATGTAGGAGACAGAAGTGGCAACTTTTTTAAAAAAGCACAAAAGCTTATATAGTCTTCTTGAAATGTTACTTCCATTCCAGTTGAATTAAATTGGATTGTTATTATATTTTTATCTCTCCTTTTATATATATATGTATTTGGTCAACTCAAGGTAGCAAACATATTTAATACTCCTTATGTCTCCTATTTTCCCCATGACAATAGCCCAGTGAAGTGGGGTGGGTTGGGAGAGAGAGTGACTGGTTCCTTTCATACTTAAGGTAGGATTAGAATTCACAATATATAATTGTTCCAATTGAAGTACAGCTTGAATTGGCATAATTATATAATCCCTGACAATTCTAAACTCCCTATCAAATATATTGATTTATTTTTCTACATCATGGCCATTTAATTGTATATAAATATCAGTAATAGCATTTAGCTACTGTCTTGGGATTCTATACCGTACAAGGCATATACAAAAAGAGGAGAAGGCCAAAGAATACAAGGCAGATCCAGAAGAAGATGGAGAGATAAATAAAAAACACACTACAACAGCATCAAATAGCAGTGATTGAGGCCATCAGGAGTGCAAGAAGCAGAACTTTATATTTCCCTCAACATTCAAAGTGGTTAAAAAAAAGTAAAGAAGAGGAAGAAGCATTTAGCAGATCATAGTTGATCTCAAAGAGTTGATCTCAAAGTAATGAAACTAGATCTGGTTACTACTTGGATGGGAGATCCCCAAGAAATTCCAGTGTTAAAGACTAGACTTGGAAGGAAAAAAAAACCTTAGAATGAGACAATAGCAATCAGCTATGCATTGTTGCAAAGAAAACCTATAAGCTTTCATACCTTTTTTTTAACTTTACCATTTCTGTCTCTACATGCATTCAGCTTTAAGAAAATTAGAAAGCTATTTGGAATTAATACTAAGATAATGTGTCAATTCTAGTGAATAGCAATTTGAAAAAAAAAATCTCATTGTGATAGGAAGGGAAAAAAAACTTTATGCTCTACCAAGTAACATGAAGAAGAAACGTATAAAGAAGTGACTTCCAATCTTCATCAACAATTATAAACAAACTTACCAAATCTTCACTCCCTGTAAAGCTACAAACAAGTAGTTCTTCTTCCAAAACCTGTTCCTTATCCATAAATCTGAAATTATTTCTTTAAGAAATATATTCAGTTGAAAAACTGGAATTTATTTTATTTTTTTGCTTGGCCCATTCATGCATGAATCTGCTGGGCTGCAGACATATCTGATTCCTAAAATGACAAACAGAAGAGTCTGCAAAAGGACCTATTACCTCGAAGCTTTTTAGGAGTGTTGAGATTAAGAGTCATCATTAGTCTTCTGCCCCACAAATCTCTCATGGTTTATACCACCAATTCTCACAGGTTTAATTAAGTCAAAATGATCTACCAGTAACTGATAGAATAATCTGATGTGTATTGCCTCTCATTATAAAATATGGATAGAAACATTTAGCGTTATAGATTACAGTTTTAGGAGATGGCAGAATTAGATAGGGATTGACATAAAACAGGTATGCTGAAATGTGAATAAACTGATTCTGAAGTATCTTTTTTAAAGATTTTCTTTATCTTGTCATTATTATTTTTATAAATAATTCAAGACAGCAAGCATACATCATATTCCCCCCTCTTCCTGTTTTCTCCAAAAACAACAAGCCTGTGAGCCAACTCTCTCAGCCCAACCCACCTCACAGGATTATTATGGGAAAAATAGGAAGAGGAAGGAGTATTAGGTATGTTCAAAGTCACCCAGCTGACTTTCATGCTATGGTGGGACTACAACTCACTGTCTCCTGGTTTTTAGGCCAGCACCTTAACTACTATCTTCTCTTGAATCCACTATAGCAATATGTCTTCGCAGTAGATCCCATTCCACTCTGATGTTTTAAACATTACTGGCGAGTATAAACTATATTATCCCGGATTATGATAAGACCAAAATGACTTAAGACTTTCTCCAAAAGAAGAAAAAAATGATTAAAAAATAATAATCCTGGCTTACACGTCCTTGTTTTTGCAAACTGACATTTCTTGAGAGGGAAAGAAATATATGGACTTGCAGTAATGGTTTTTATAGTACTGGCAAATAGCAAAGCACCCAAACTAAGTAGTGAACAAAAAACCACTTTTCTCTAAAGGAGGAGAGGGGAGAGAACCTTGGCCCTTTTATGACTTGTGAACTTCAACTCATGACTGGCTCAGGAGTTCTGAGAGTTGAAATCTGCAAGTCATACAAGGGCCAGGTTCCCAGCTCCTGTTCTAAAGCGTTTGAAAAACAATTAAAACTCCAAGCTCGGTATTAAGTTTAGATACTGTTACATACTGCATACACATGCACTATATATTCTAGACAGCAGGATATGTAGCGTATTTCTTTAAAAAACACTAGCAATGCTTATGTTATGACTGTTATAATATATTTAAAATATATTAGTTTAGCTACCTTCCTTCTTTTCTTGCTAGAACTATAGATTAGAGGTGCTACAGATGGACTCCTGCACATTTTAAACGAGCTAGGATGCACGAAAATAAGGGATGCGTTTTCATGTTTACTCTCTTAAAGAATATTTCTTTGCTGCCGATTGGATGAGCAGGCTTGGCAATTATTTGGGGGAGAAGGAGTGCACCCCCATTGCAAAGTCAGTCATAGGATCTTCCAAGATTTGCTGCACTGCACTGAAATTGTCAGACTGCAGCAATTCAGATAGCATTTGTGCTTTTTGAATGCTGGTAGGATTTGGACTAAGACTAAAATCTTCTCCAAATACGTTTATTGAGAAATTGCTACCTTTACACTGAATATAACTCATACTTTTATCAGTGTATAAAAGGCATATACTTAGTGGCCTCTTAGCAGAAAAAGATGGGTTATAAATATAGCATTAAAAAATAAATGACTATGTATATGCATAATAATGGGGAACATTTGCTAAAACCGAAAGAAGACACTATATTTTCATTTCCTACAAATTTTGTTAACTGTTGTTGTCAAACACTGTAAAAACGGCAAGGTCACTAAGTAACTCTAACTGACAAAAATTGTGTTAAAGGAGCACAGCATGTGCAGCTCTGAACATTCTGTCTTCTGAAGCAACAGGGAAAAAAACCCTCGGAAAATGGTCTTGGAAGAAAAAAGAGCGAATCCAACCAAGCATGTTTATAAGACCATACCAGGGATAATACTATACGGTAGAGATATGAGTGGTGAAACGTTATTTTTCTATCCATATCGCATCTATGGGTGGCTGTTCATTGACACTGAGTTCTCAGTTCTTCCAGTATCAGGAATTTGCCATCTTTTGTTCTGGATGAGATAACACTTCCTCAGACGGAAATGGCATGCAGTTTCGGGACTTATCTCAAAGAATAGGTTGCAGCCTTTACCCAGATCCATCTAATGTGTGAATTGCTCTCTTGACTGGACTCCCTCCTCACAATCACACATACCTTAATCATCACACATTTAGAATATTGCATTGCATACGCATGGAAATAAGCTTTGAAGACCTGGCTTTTTCAAAGCAGGCAGGGTAGACAAAAACATTGTGAATGTTAGATGGCTAAGTAGAAAGAGTACTTGGGCCCACAAGGGTGGCCCATATGTAAAACCACTGCTCTGCAAGCTGCACTGGCTACCAATTTGCTTCCAGGTGCAATTCAAGGTGTTGGTAATCACCTTTAAAGTGTTTTTGGCATGGGTCCAGGTTATTTAAGGGACTGTCTCATCCCACTAGGATTGGCCCCTGGTTGCCAGATGCATGCTGCAGGCCCCAGGGCCTTCTTTGCTATTGTGCCTTTGGAACATCTTGTGTCCCCGTCCCCCGTCCCCCTGGTGTAAAGTCAGTTCCAACCCTCCTGGCCTTTCATAAGGACCTAAAATCCTGGCTGTCCCAGCTGACTTGGATCTCCAAAGGAGGGGCTTCATGTTGGAGGTGGTTGATGGATTAATACTACACTCACACACCCTCCTGCTCATCCTACTCCCCCCCTCCCTATCTTTTAGCTACAGGTAGTCTTTGACATAGGACCACAACTGGGACCAGAATTTCTGTTGTAAATCATTGCAGTCATAAGTCAAATTGAACCCAATTTTATAACCATTTTATGACAGCCATTAAGCAAATCCATGGTCTTTAAATTAATACCATAGTCATAAGTGCAAACTTGTTCTTCCGAATGGGTGGGGTTTTTTTGCAAGAAACTGAGAAAAATGTTGCAAATTGCAATTGTGTGACTGCAAGACTCTGCAACCAGTCATAAATGCAAGATGGTTGCCAGATGCCTGAATTGCGGTCACATGACCATGGGGATGGTTTAGTGATCATGCTAGAGCCAGTCATAAGGGTAAGGACTGGGCTTTTCTCAGCACTGTTGTAACTTTGAATAGTCACTAAATGAATGGTCATAAATCCAGGACTATCTGGATGAACCAGGAATCTGGATAAAATGAAGCCCATATTTTATTATGATTCCAAAACAAATATTACACATTGTACAAGTCCTATACAAACTTATAATTATTATTTTTTGTTCAGAGTTGAATATATACTTGGCCAGTTATACTTTTCAAATGTGTCGTTTTGAAAATCTCAAATAATTTTAAAATGATTAATAGGCAATTTCTGAAAGTGATTAGAAAGTGAGGCTTGAAAATTCAGTATCCTTTAAAAGGTTCCGCTGTAGTTGTGAGCAAGATGTCTGACCCTTCCAGTATTCAAACTTATGTAAAATTGCTGCCCTGCAATCACAGAAACGAATAGCTGACTGGAACAGTCGACTGGAGCATATGTGGGCAGTCTCCTGTCCTCCCTTTATCTGTAGAGGTTCCAAAAAGCAGGGCTATTCGCTGGTTCCCTGCTATTTGCTGCCGTCATTGGTTCCACCTTTGCAGAGCTGTCTTCAGTTTGCCAGACCTCCCCCAGAAGTTAATTTTAGCATAGCTTGAGTAAAAATCATTTGTCCATGTATATCTTTTTCTGGCTTTATAGTGAATATGATATCTGTCTGTCTGTCTGTCTGCATGCATGCATGTATGTATGTAGATAAATGGGCCTGTGGCTCTCATATGAATTTTGTGTGCCAAGAAACAAATGAGTTCTTGCTGCTTCTGAAGAGTGTTTTGAAAATGTGAAAACACAGCATTCTTTCTCCTAATATCTTTCAGAAATGCCGAGTAAGGAAAGATAACTTAGAGTGATTGCAGTTGTCATTTCATAAAATGGAGGTGTGAACTTCTAGCATCAATCATTAAAAAACCAGTCACAGTGGCTTGTTGCTTCAAGTAAAAGCACCACATTTGAGGCCAAAAGAGGAGATGAGAAACATTCGTGTCTGTGAGAGGTGACAAAATGTTACAATCTATACCCCTTCCCTTAAATACTTAAATACCTACGTGTGACATTGTAATATGAGTGTGAAAGAGTAGAGTTTCGGTGGTAGATTACCACATATTTATCATGACTTGGATGTCATTGTGTTTAGGAATGGACACCTATCAAAAAACGGTAATGAATAATGATGAATGGAAGTTGATTTAACTGTTGGAATAGGTTAACTCTCCTAAATATGGCAGCAAACACACAAGAAATAAAGCATATACAATCTTTAAAAAAACCAGCAGTGATGATTCAAATTCAGATTAACATAAAGATTTTGTTGTGGTCTTTATATCGAAGTGTATTTAAATATCAAATAGGGGGCCATAGGGTTCAGTTTAACATTATCATTATTGACTTAGATGAAAGGAATGTATATTTTATTTATAGATAACACAAAATTGAATGGATAACTAATATTCTGGAAGGCAGCAGCAAAATAATGAGTTTTAATAGAGAAAAATTGAAACTTCTTCATTTTAGAAAACTAATAATATATATATATAGTATAAGGTAGGCGATGCCTGGCTTAGCAATAATAGTTATGAAAAGGTCCTTGCAAATGTATTTAATTACATGTTGAATATGAATCAGTATTATGGTGTGGTTCCTAAAAGTCTAGTACAGTTCAGGCTTCATCAAAATACTGTACATAGTTTCTAAATCAATGGAAATAATAGTTCCACTATAGTCAATATTGGTTCAATCTCTTCCTCAAGTACTCTGTTCAGTTCTGGGTGACGCAGTTTAAGAAAAACTCAGACCAGTTGGATCAAGTGAGAGAAGAATAGCAAGGATAATCACAGAGCTGAAAAATAAGTCTGAATGGAAGTATACATTATTTGGAATCAAAGCAGATAACAATGCTTTAGATCAGAGGTGTCAAACTCATATCGTCACGGCGGCATCTACTATGTATCTGTCAGTAGCTCTTTAAAGGAGCCACATCTTTTCCTGACCATATATGGTAGCCCCAAAGGCTCATAATAACATGTATTTGAGTCAAGGAATTGACAAAAGGACAGTAATTTATGGTCACAACCCTGTTGTTGCCTGTTTTGTTCCCTGACATGGAATAATGGCCTTGTTATATAACAATACTTTTGATGAAGGATAAGCGTCCTAACAGTATTTAAAAATGGAGGAATGTTGTGAATTAGCTACACAGGTAGTGTGACTCCCTTGATTGAATTTGTTGAAGTAAAAGTTGGAGAGTTATGACACTGGACTGTTTTAGTTTGGATTTCTGCCTGGATCAGAGCCTGGACCTGATAGCTTATTGGTCCTCTCACAGTGATTCTATCAGAATTATATTTGAAACTTTTCTTACTAAGTAATAATACACATGCAAGTTATCAGTTTAATATAAACTCTTATATTTAGGAAAAGTGTATGATTTAAAGATAAATTATTGGATTATTCTGTGATATCTTGCTTCAAATTTTAAAGCGTTCACAACGTATTTATTTTGGGAAATTCAATTAAAACAATAGTATCCATAAGGAATGTAGAATTGCTTCTGCTCCCTGGGCTTTGACTGACATTGGTACTTCATGCAGGAAGTAATTCTGGCATATCTGCAAGTAAGCAAATTTCCTATATTGTTATTCCCATAAAACGAAGGGCACAGGGAAATTTGGCTGCCATTTCTTCAACAAACAGGTGACACAGAGTCAAGTAAAAAGTATGAAGAAAATGTGACAATTTAATATTAAGATTTTTCCATATAAGGTAAAGGAAGATTATTTGAAAGGAAAGAAAATGATCCTTGAGTTTTTAGACCAATGGATATCCTATAGTATATCCTAGATACTAATAACTCACTCAAACTTTGCCTATGGCCTTTAGCTTCCTTGCTGCTGCTAACTTTTGGAAGAAAATGGAAGTTAAACCTTCTAGGTTTTCAGTTGAGATAAAATGATAAAGGATAGATGAGTGAAAAATAAATGCATATGAATTATAAACTAATTGTTAATTGAAGCAGTCTAATTTTCTGTATTGACCAC
This sequence comes from Oxyrhabdium leporinum, assembly GCA_032468155.1. Classification (NCBI taxonomy): domain Eukaryota; kingdom Metazoa; phylum Chordata; class Lepidosauria; order Squamata; family Cyclocoridae; genus Oxyrhabdium; species Oxyrhabdium leporinum. Next base: position 100,919 of record JANHFL010006796.1, on the reverse strand, counting down.
CCTCATTCTTCAGCTTTAAAATTTTGTATACCCAAAGTCTTCAGTCTTGTATAACAATCCATAAATCCAAATAGCTCTCTACTAAACACAAGGGAATTCCAAATCTTTAAATCTATATTTTCACAGCATTTGAAGGCCAATTTATAGAAAGTTATGAATTTGAAAAAAAAAACCCTATCAGAATGCCTTTATTCAAAATCTAACCGAGATAAAGATTTAGCAGCACTATACATAAAACACACATCTGTTAACTGAAAATTCATGCTGTGCTCTTCACTAATGAGCAAACTAGAATGAAAGATGTCGATATCCATTTGATATAAGATGTGCATACATGAGAAACGATAGTTTGAAAGACAGAAATATTTTCTCCTGTTTTGCAACCCAGCATTTATTTCCTTGAAGTCTTTAAGTCAAACCTATTAAATTGCAAATTACAAATTCCAAGTACAGAAGTTATACAATTCTTATCCTTAATTAAATGTTATCTCATTTCATGGTTCCTTTAAGTGGTTGGTGCCATTTGGACTATGTAAGTGTGGTGTTTAGAAAATCGAATTCACTGTTATATTAATATTTACTTAAATCTTAAATTATATATCATTGTGATAATAGTGAGAATGATAAGTACTGATCGACATCAGCATATCATGTGAAATTAGTGCAAAAATCTTTTTTTATTCCCTCATTTATGTTATTTTAACGAGATTTATGATATAGGGTTTTGGTGTATCAAGGTACATTTGAACAAAACAAATGTGCCTCCTATGTAGTCTTCTACCCCAGCATTTCTTTTTACATTGCTTTGTAGCATCAAGTAGTAAAACCCTTTCTATTTAGGACAACATCTACATTCTTGTTCTTCCAATATTCTTAGTATCATTGTACTGATTGGGGAATATTGTTCTTTGAGATACAAATACCTGGGGGGAATCTGGGTTTGAGAAGACTGGGGAATGATATATTTCACAAACACCAATATAAGTCTGCATGTACTGCCCTCTGATTTCTACTGTAAGTGAATTCCACGTATCCAAAATAATACTTTATAGTAGTCAGAATAGAGCTGGAAGGGACCTTGGAGATCTTCTAGTCCAATCCCCTGCTCAAGCGGGAGACCCTATACCATTTCAGACAAGCAGTTGTCCAGTCTCTTCTTAAAAACCTCCTATGATGAAGCACTTGCAACTACTGAAGACATGGGCTTGTTTAACCTGTATATGCAGTATAATTATATATATAACCCTGTGTGTGTGTGTGTATTACATACATACATGTATATTACATGCATACATATATATGTAATCATGTAATCATCAACAAAGATATGCAAGCTGCGGGCCTGCGCCCTGGAGTTACAGCTGACTGTGCAAAGTGGCATTCAGCGATCCGAACAGCGGACCCTGCACCTGCAGGAATACGCTAGGAAGAAGAAGATGTATATGTAATCATATGTTTATATATTACATATACATATGTATGTATATACATGTATTACATCTAGCATATTGATCATATGTCATAATTCAATATATATGTTTGGATACATAGACATACAATTTCTTTGTATGATTGGTTGTACACTCAGTCAGATATTTAGACTCAATTTGGCATTTTTCTTCACCTTCCCAAGGACCTGGGATAGGCAGATATTGTTGCTGAATGGTGTTAAAAGTATCATTGCAGGATTTATTTCCAATAAAGCTACCTTTTGCAATTGACTGATGGTAATTTTGTTGATGGTGTTCAAGTGATACTCCAGATGTTTTGGGATTGCATCCAAGGCACTTAATCACTGACACCTGTTATTTCTAGGCACTTGATTATCCCGTTATGTGGTAGAGAGTCGAATGCCTTCTTGTAATCAATCCAAGCTATATTTTAGTTGGTCTTCCTTCTCTTGCAGTTTTCCAGGATCATCTTATCAATTAGGAGCTTTCTTTTTTTCCTCTGTTGCTTGGGCAGTTTCCTTTCTGCTTGGATGGAAAGAGCTTGTTTTCAACTACTTGCTGTGGGACTGGATTAGCTACTAGACCAGTTAGCAATCTGACAGTTGTAGTTGTAGGTAAGCAGGTGATTGGTCTGCAGTTGTCTAGTGCTGCCCCTTTTGGTGGATCTTTCATTCTGAGGTAAATTTTACCACATGTTAACCAGTTTCACCTCCTTAAAATATGTTGTTAAACTACTTGGCGATAAGTGGATATAGACCAGTCAGAAGTTTCTATTCTGCACCATTTCTGCTGTTAATAAAAGTTCTTTCATTGCAACTTTTTTATTATTATTCTTGTCCACATCCTTTATCCAACCTGCCTTCTTGTTGCTTTTCTTTGAGTTGTACATAGCTACACCCAGAACCGCACTCTATATATTTTGTCAGTTGTTGACTGCTTTGCAGGATTTTTTCTATTGATGGATTGATAGAAAGGTTTTTATTGAATGGAAGATTCTATCTATAGTGTGCAATTCAAACAGTGTCTGCTGACCTTCTTCGTTATAGCTGTTATTTGCTGCTTCAGTATTTCCAGGGCTTCCTTAATCTCACCTTATTTCTAGGTGATATTTCTTGACCAGGTATACTTTGGTCTTGTTCTTCAGTTTCTTTTCTTTCATCTGCTCCATCTTGCTTCATCTAATAGAATGGAAGGGGAGGGGAAGGGAGAGGAGAGGAGAGGAGAGGAGAGAAGAGAAGAGAAGAGAAGAGAAGAGAAGAGAAGAGAAGAGAAGAGAAGAGAAGAGAATCTCACTATACATAAAAAATATAAATGATAAATCATGATCATAGATTTTAACTTGCCAATCTTATTCCCCAGCCCAACTTTTCATTTCGGTGATGCACTATTTGGCTTTTCTTCCTCTTTGTTGATTTTGCATCCCAGGTATTCAGTACAGCCACAGCCATGTTGTACATTAGTTGGATTGTTACTATTATTATCGGTCTTGTAGATGTTTGCATGAATCAAAGAAATCAAGTAGGCGTTCTATTTAAAGAACATAAGTAAAATAATATTTATATTACACATTGTATATCTTTGTGCTTTGCATTACTAATCTCATTATACCCAGCAATATAAAACATTCATATAAATATGCCAAATAGATTTTTCATTAAAAAATAAGTTTACATTTCAAAAGAGGCAATCAATGTTCGTGAAAAGGGAATCAGTTGACTTCTGAATATTAAGCATTATTATAGCTACTCTAATCCATTCTACAAGGCTCAAAAGAATAATCATAAAATCCAAACTAAAATCATATACTTTCAGGGAAATATAGCATGTTCAAAAAAAGGAAGCACTTTAAAGTGGTGATATGGAGACACCAAATTCTTATATACTAACTAATTCATTATAATTCCACAACAGTTATCAAGAAAAACAAAAACAAAGGTAATCTTCAGTGCAGAAAAAGCTACTTTGAAGTAGTTCTTAACTCAGTCTTCATGAGACTTTCTGGAGCTTATGAGATAAAAATGCGGCATTTATTTACAGGTCGTCCTCAACTTATAAAAAATCATTTAGTGATGGTTCAAAGTTACAATGGCCCTGAAAAAAGTGACTTAGGACCATTTTTCATAATTACGAGCTTTGCAGCATCCCCTTGATCATGTGATCAAAATTCAGCTTGGCAACTGGTTCGTATTTATCTGAGAAGCAAAATCAGTGGGGAAGCCAGATTCATTTAATGACTGCATGATTCATTTAACAACTGTGGCAAGAAGAGTCGTAAAATGGGGCAAAACTCACTTAACAAATGTCTCAACAACAGAAATTTTGGGCTCAATTGTGGTCATAAGTCGAGCACTAACTATATTATCTAAGCTGAATGCCTTAGCTGGTCTACTAATGTACTTGAAACTGAAAGCAATTAATAATTTGCATTTCAGCTTTGAGTACAGTCATTTCTGAAGCCAAATGTTGTATCGCACTCAGTGTAGCAATTGGTATTGAATCATTTATATCTTGGCAATGGGGAATGCATCCTAATGTATAAATTACTTTCTAACAATGCAACAGACAGAAAAAGAATTATCACTAAGGAGTTATGTAAAATGATGATCTCGAAATTAAAAAGTCTAAAATTGCCTATTAGCATTTCAAATTAGCTTTTATTCATTATTAAACAAGTGCTACCTGCATATGAATGCAGTTGTGGCTGGCATATGCTGTATATAGCTGTATTACTGTAGTGCCTCGGGGGTGGTGGGTATTTACGATGTCCTGTGGATTCCCATGTATTCAGGCCGAGTACATCACATCAGATTATAGCAGCATCTTCTTGATGACTTTTTTTTTCTTTTGATTCTCTTGATTTTCTCTTGATTGTTCTTTCAACTATGCCAGTTCAAATCAATTTAATTTCCATTTATTGTGGCCAAACACCAGTACAGATAAGAAAATAAAATTTAACACAGAGTTAAAATACCATTATAAAACAACTTAACTAACATCTATAAATGAGATCCAGGATACAGTCTATATTAAATTATCATGTAGAGTTATATTAAGTCTATCTAAAATTACAACAAAGTAAAGTATCTAAAGCAGTTAATATCTAATTTTTAAATGAATTATATTTACAAAAAATGCATTGCAGGCTATTGGCCATCAGGGTGCAATGCATTTTCTATGCTGATGCTCAAAATCTAGTTACATTTGATATAAACAAGGGACATAGTATCTATGCGCAGCATCTGGGCATAGGTTGAATCTGGGTGACCAGGATATCTGCTATTCAGAGATAAAATGAATGTGATTCGGGTGTCTCTGTAAAAGGAGCAATGAAGAAGAACATGTTCTATGATTTCTACGTCTCCTGAATCACAGGCACAGACACTTTCATATAGTGGAACTTTTTTGTATTTACTGTACTATCCAATATGGCCGAGGGGAGAGCAAAGCATCAGGCAAGAACTCTCAACCACATTAAATTCAGATTTAAACTTAAGTTTCCAAAGTAAAATTTAATAACCCCACCATTTGTTTAAAATAATAAATTACACAGCTGTTGGCATCTCTTCTCCCCCTAGAAAGAGAGGGGGAGAGAGAGAGAGAGAGAGAGAGAGAGAGAGAGAGAGAGAGAGAGAGAGAGAGAGAGAGAGAGA